>JAPPVO010007004.1:0-44656 GCA_030407325.1 Camellia japonica
ATAGAAAGGTATGTAAGAATCACTTCACTTAATTTAGTAAACAAGCTATCTTGAGTGTTTGAACTAACTTGTCCGTCGGAGTGCTAATTCCGACACCCCCGACCGGAGTGTTTGTATCTTTTCCGGTGACTAGCTGAGGATCACTAGCGTCTCCCAGGATCTGAAGAGTATTCCAAACCACTTCTCCACATGTAAACTAGGTAAATTTGGAACTTTTAAATTATATTGGGTTCTTTATAATTATCCTCTTTCTATTCTATTTTTTTATTACTGCTATTTGTTAATTGTAATTCAATTAACTGAGAATGAAAGCTTAATATAATTTTTTATATATATTATAGTTAATTTGTAATCACTATATTGTATATCATAGCATAATATATAGGGATAATCTCTATATATAATTTTTAATTTTTGTAGTGATTAAAATAGTCCATTTAAATAGTATATAGAGGAGTTACATGGCTTATTTTATCCCTAAAAAGCCCTATCTTCTTCTTTTTTTTAATTTTTTACTTTTTAAATTGAAATATCAGTGTCCTGACAAAAAAAAAAAAACTGATAAAACATATCCAAAAACTATACATTTTTTTTTCTTTTTTTTTTTAATAGATAAGATATTTACAAATGGAAAATGTTGACACCTCAAAAAAAAAAAACTTTTCATAATCCAACATATAATGCTGTGATCAAAAATGTCACTTTTTATACAAATATGATAAAAGAATTAAATCAATTATACATTTCAACAATCACATACTCAAACTTTCACTATTTCAAAATGTTATTTCAACATAATTCCAATTAAGAGAATCTCCAACCCTTAACATTTTTTTTTAATCAAATTATAATTTGATAAAAATTTGTCTTAATTATAACTTTTAAATTTGTATATTTTCATAACAAAGAGGTATGTTATAGCTCATTTAACCCCATTTAATCAGGTTTAAATTTTTTTATAAAATTCAAATTATCAAAATTGCACTAAATAGATTTATATATATATATTTTTTATTTTTTTAAACTAATAATTTTAAAAGTTATAAACACAAAAAATTACTTATAAATTTCATGTCTAGCATAAGACAAAATATTAAATTATTTTAAGATAATTATATAAGTAAAAAGAGATTCTCTAATGATAGGTTTGTGAGAATTCTAACCCTCAAACTAAATTTATGATTTTTTTTTATTTTAAATAATAAAAACCATTTTATTGGTTAAACTCTCATTTAATCATAACAATAAAATTCTAATTATTCCATAAATTATGATTTTTAAAAGGAAAGTATGTTCAACTATTTCAAAATTTAAATTTGTGTGCCACTATATAGAAGCAATTCATTAAAATCTAAATATTTTTATTTTTTAAACAAGCCTATTGGTTAACTCTAATTTAACCATAACAATCACATTTGTTTGGCTCCTTAGGATGAAGGGGATTAGGAGTACGGTGGGATTGAGTGATGAGATTATTAGTGTGATGGTATTAGAGCATCTCCAATGGTAATAAGCATTTTACCTATCTAAATATTACTATAAAGTATAAATTTTATTTTGCCTATCAACTATTTCATGTTTCTACTCCAAACATACTCTACATTTTAACTATTCATTCAAATACTATTAACTTTATAGAATGTCATATCAGCAATAAAGATGGAGGGAAATGATTTTAATAATTAAATACATTTTGCCTAATTTTGAAGGTTGGCTACATGAGCTAGTGAATGTGAGTTAAGCTAAAATGCCTAATCATGTATCTAGGCATTGGAGTTGAAAAAAGTAAGTCATACTAGATTGGAGATGTAGGAAAAGAGTTTTAATGTAATAACCAGATGTGTATAAATAGTATTATTTCATAACCAGATTAGTAATTATAAATAGTATTAATATTTTTTTAATAGTATAATTATTCTTTATACTTTCTAAGTACACTTAATTTAGAGACACTTAAAAAATATAGCTTAAAAATCATTTAAAAATTCATTAAATATAAAAAGATCATATTTTTTAGTAAAAAAAATCGTATACCTAATCTTCAGTAATAATTTTTTAAAAAAATATTTATTTCACAAATAAATTATTTGAAAGAAAAAAAATAAAATTAAAATATTTTAATCCAAGGGGATTGGATTACTAATCCCAACTTTCCAATGGGTATGCTAATCTTAGAATGGTATTCTCATTTGATCTGAAAATAATTATAGATGACCAATAAATTATCACCTATAACCCTCATTTTTTAAAAAAAAAAGATATTTCACAAACTATCACTTTTATTTTAAAAAAATCACATTTATTTCTATTTGCTGTAGCAAAATTCATTTTAGCAATTTGAGTCCAAAAAAATTTCATTTTTTATTTTAGTTTGTTTAATTGACAATTGAGATTAAAAAAAAAATAACAGAATCCACCATGTTTCACAAGTGCTAAAAAGTCTAGATGAATAATAAGAAAAATGTTTGAGAACCCACAAAAAAAATCCACAATTGTATTCACAATGATGTGGTATCATATGTGTCAACTTTTATTTTGTTATACACTCAATGACATGGGCCAACTCCCTTGTCACATCATTATGGGTGAAAATGTGAGTCTGTAGCATTGTTGGAACAATAGATTATCATATGTAACTCCTATTTTCTTTTTTGTTATATGAAAAAAAAGGTTCACCAACTATCACTTTTAATAGGAAAAAAAAAATGTTTATTTCTATTTGATTTTAGCAAAAGTCACTTCTTCTTAACTATTTAAGCTAAAAAAATTTATTTTTTTATTTTAATTTGTTTAATTGACAATTGAGATAAAAAAAAAAATAAAAAAAAATTAATAGAATCTATTGTGTTTGGCAATTGTTAAAAAGTCATTTATTTTCTCAATGCTTTTGTATTTTGTTAAAAAAAAAATATTTGTATTAAAAAAATTATTGTTTAAGTCCTTGTAGTTTAGAAGGACATAATTTTTTTTTTATATATATAAAATTTGTTAGACTTATTTATTTTGATGATTTATTTAATTATGTTTTTAATTTATTTGGAAGAGAAAAATAGAATCAAAATTTATTTTGATGATTTATTTGAAAGAGAAAAATAGAATCAATATTTATTTTGATGATTTTATGTTTTAATTTATTTGAAAGAGAAAAATAGAATCAAAATTTATTTTGTCTCATTATTTCTTACCTAAAACTTTTATCCTAAATATTGTTAGAATGTATTTAATATTTGATTAAATCAGAGGTTCACAGCACCCAAAAAAAAGGTTCAAACAGCCCAGCACAGCAGCAGGCCAAAGGTTCAACTGGAAGATATTCAAATTAGTAATGATGGAGTGGAAGATATTCAAATTAGTAATGATGAAGTGAAAGATATTCAAATGAATACAACGGCTATAAACGGTTATAAGTTTCATTATATATACCAAAGCCTCTAATGTAAACAAGTTACAAAAAAATCAAAAAATATTTTTTGATCTATAATCACTCACATCTATTCTCTGAAAAATTCTCTGAGAAGTGTTCTTCAATTTTTGTTTACATCCTCTTTCAGAAATTATACACTGAGACGTATAGCTTTAAGCCCATCTTTCCTGTATGAGGTTTATAGAAAAACCAGAGTTTTATTTTTATATCTATCTTTGAGAGATAATTCTTGTAGCTTTCTGTGAAAGCAAACACCTTCTTTTCAACCTTGTAAGAGTATAGTACACTCAGTGTTCTTGACTTAGAAAGTCTATGTAAAATCTGTGGAGGATTGCTCTATCTGTGAAAAGGTTGCTAGCACCCTGTGAAGCTAGAGTATTGTGGAAAATCTCAAGTGAAGCTTGAGGAGTGGACGTAGGCCGAGTAAAGCCGCGAACCACTATAAATTTGTTTACCTCTCTCTCCCTTATCTCTTTATTTTATTTAAATTGCTATATCTATATTTCACATTTTCACTGTGCTAAAATCATTAACTGACATAGTTGTTAGAACACTTATTTAAATATTTTTATTTCATTAACTATATTTATCTATTGTGTTAGTCATAATTTTTATTAGGGTATTATTATTTTTATTTGTAAAAACCTAATTCAATCCCCCCCCCCCCTCTTAGGTTATCTTTTGGGTAACAAATTTAAAACCAAAAATGACAAAAAGTAAATATAAACTTTTAATAGTGATTAATAATTTGAATACGTGTATTTAACAACGTATTATGTTTAGACCAATAATATTGTAACACGTGTGAATATTGAATTCATTCCAATTATAATAACATAATTTAAAAAGAATTTAAATTTAAAATTTATTTTATAATTTAATAAAATATGCATAAATTAAGGAATGAATATTAATTTTATTCTGGTAACATAATTAAGGAAGAATCTAAATTTAAAATTTTATTTAAGAATATAAAATTAATTTATAAATCAATCATATTGTGACACATATTAACAAAAATTAAAAATAAAAAAATAAAAAAAAAAGAAGCAACTTAAACTTTAACTTAATGGCATGACAACGTTTTTCAATTTATAGTATATAGATTTGTATGAGGTTTTAAAACTCTCATAATATCTCTTCTTAATAGCATTCTTTTGTAAAATATATAAATAATCTTAATGTCACTCTTATTACTCCCAAATACAAAAAATATATGTGCGTATATATATAATATATATATATATATATGAGCTAATTATGATAATTTTAAATTTGTATTTAAAACTTATAAAACATGTGATAGATCATTATAATTTTAAATTTATATTGTGCCAATTTTAAATTTAAATTAATATATTGCTTTTCATATTTAGTGACCCTCAAATTTGAATTTCAAATGGATTAGTAATTTTTCATTTTTTTTTAAAGATTGATATACTTTCCATTTGAAAGTCATAAATAAAGGGATATTAATTTTTATTTATTTATTTTTTTTGCTTGAATAAGAGCTAGCCAATAGAAGATTTTTTTAATTTTAAAAATCAAAAATTATGAAACTTAGATTGAAAACTTGGAGGTCCCACAAGGCTTGTGGGTTAGAAACTCCCTTTTCCTTATATAAATATATAGATTATTTCATAAATTATGACTTCAAAAAATAAAGTATGCTCAATTATTTCAAAATTTAAATTTGTGTGCCACTAATATGGAAGTAGTAATCACTAAAATCTAATTAGAATAAAAAAAAACTCTAATTATTCCATAATTCATGATTTTAAAAAATATATAAATTTTCCATTTCAGATTTAAATTATGTGTCATTAAATATGATAAATAATTCAATAGAATCTAAAATTTATAATAATAATTAAAAAAAATCTTTCAAATAGTCACATTATCTATGCTACAACTAATATAGAAATCTTTTTCAAAATATAATAATTCTCCTTCAAAATTCAATATAGTAAACTTTCAAAATTACATTTAAAAAAAAAATCAAAATTATTTTTATTTTTATTTATTTCCAAACCCACATAGTAAATTTCTTGATTAATTTTTATTTATTATTAAAAAAATTCTATTGGGTAACACTTTATCAACAATAAAAATATAACTATATAATGATTTATGAAATTTAAAAGGGAAGTATGCTAACTCATTTCAAAATTCGAAGTGTGCCATCTAATCATTAAAAAAAATCTAATTTTCTCATAATTTATGACTTTTTAAAAGAAAAGAAACGCTAAATCAATTTTAAAATTTGTATCACAAATTATGAGAAGCAATCACATCTCCCATAAATCTTCTCTCTTATATTCATTGGATTCAAGTCAAATTAGAGTCGGTGTTCATCAAATGTTATAATTGTTGGTGAAGGGAGCAATTGTGAAGATTCAATTGATAAAAAATTTCATTGTAAGTTTATGTTTTTTTATAAAGATCAATTTCTAATCTTAGTCTCCCGCATCCTTATTACTATTATGCATCCAACAATTATGTTATTTCAAAAATTTATTGCATATTTATTTAATCTAAATGTATTTTTATAAAATAAAATCTCCAATCTCTTTGGTCTCGGTTCAATGTTTCAAATCTATATTTATCAAGTGCATAAATATGGATAACAGAGGCTATTGAGAAAATGTATATATTTATTCGCAATATAGCCAATAACAAATTTTCATTGTAAGTTTTTTCTTCTGCTGGAGGATGCATATGGTTATAATATTACTTATGTATTTATGTTGTAATTTCCATGATTTCATATTTCAAATTTTCTATAAGATTTACTTTTAATTTTCAGATTTTATAATTGGTACATTTTTCTTGAATAATGTTATAATTATATTATATTATATTATATATATCGTGTAACTAAGTTTATTTGGTTGTAATTTTAAATTATAATTTATTTGATATTTTTTTAGCTTATTTGGCTAAAAATAGAGGTTTTCTAAACTATAACTTGTAACTTTTTTTTTTTTTAATTTATTTGAAACCCTTGAATACATATGAACATAAGAGTCTCATATCTTTGTCTTAGTAATAATTTTTGAGGTATTATGAATACCTACACAAAAAAATGTTATATAGATTATCAAAAGTTACACTGTACCAAATAAATTTATAACTTATTTTAAGTTAATAATTTAAAATTTTACTTATAATTTATAACCATTATATAGGTCATGCCAAATATTAAACAAAGTTTAAGAAATATAAGGTGTATTTAATTTAGGGCCTAAGTTACATAAATTTAATAATGACCATGAATATAATGCATTAACATGTGAATAGTTTTCCTAAATAAATATTTATCAAAATTTTGAATGAAAAAATTATTGCGACCGTCATTATTGTAAAGAGTCCCAGTCCTCTTTTTGTGTTTGTGTGTGTGAAGTTGAGGGTGATTTTTTGGTGAAAGTGGCGGGATATGGCGATGGTTTGTTCTGATTGGAGGAGATTTGAGTAGTTCTACAATTTTAGAAGAGTGCTACTATTAGCACCTTCCTTTCTTCTTTGGACCACTCACTTCTTTGAACCCTCATCCAGCTAAATGAGGCCCCTCCATTTTCTCTTTGAACTCCCACCTTAAATCCAACTATATCCTCACTCTAACCCACCTTCCCAACCCAACCATTGTCAACTCTGGCCACAACCTCTACCGTCGATGCCACTCTCTGATCAACTCCAATCCAGAGCCACTTTTCGGTCAACTTCATCGTAACCCCCACAGTTGACCACCCCCAGCAACTTCAGACAACCTCAATCTAGAGCCACCACCGCGAGCCTCTCTCTCTCTCTTTCTCTCTCGCCACCATTGCCTAGCTACCATCATCGGTTGCTGCTCATCCCAACTCAATTGCGACGGCAACGAAGGCAACTAGGGTTTGAGGCCACAGATCGCAACGGCAACTAGGGTTGAGGTCACAAATCACGACGGCGGCTAGGGTTGAGATCTCTGATCGCGACAACGATAGAGGTGGCTAGGGTTGAGGTCACAGATCGTCGTCCCCGTCACCATCGCGCCTCCAAACCTTATCGACCCAACCATGCGCAGAGAGAGAGAGTGAGAGAGATTGCAATGGCGGTGGGTTCGCAATTGGTAGGGGTGGAGATCGCAATTTCACAAGAGATGGAGGTGAGGGGCTGGCCAGCAGTTGATGAAGGTGGTAGCCGGAGTTGAGAGGGGTTAGGGTTAGGGTTAGGGTTAGGGTTAGGGTTAGGGTTAGGGTTAGAAGATGAGGGATAAGGGTAAAAGTGGAATTTTATGTTGGGATAAAATAAGAAATAAAAAAAATGGAAGAGGTGCGTGTCCAAAGGAAAAAAGTAAGTGTTAAAATAAGAAATAAAAAAAAATGGAAGAGGTGGGGATCCAAAGGAAAAAAGTAAGTGTTAATAACAGCACTCTTTCAGAAATATAAATTCAGAAAATTGTTTTGAATCTATAAATGTCTTGATTGATTTATCACGTGTTCTACAATAACAAGATTAAGTCTCGTTTGGGAAGCGACCGGTTTAGCCAAGAAGTCAAAAAAATACTAAAAAAGCCAAAAAGCCAACAACCCATACCAAAAAGTCAAATATCTCTTTTCTCTCTATTTTTTACACATCTTTTAAAAAGTCAAAAAGTCATCCAAAACATACTAGTTTTTTTAACTCATATTAGCCAAATAGTCAAAAAGTTACTAAATTAACATGTTCCAAACGAAGCCTAAATATAACCATTGACATTAGAATTTATTAAATTATTTATTTTATTATTTTTACCTTCCTTTTTTTTTTCTTTTTTTCTTTTTTTTTTTTTTTTGGGTGCTCTGAGGAGATTTTGAAAATGGGAATTTTAGGTCGAAGGTGTGGTGCTCGTGGCGGTGGAGAAATTTGGCCAGCTGAGAGTAGCATATCTAAGTACAGAAACACATTTTAGAGGCCCCGTTAGCTGCTACTATAGTAAAAAAAAAGAAAATAAAAAAAAAAAAAATCAACAGATTATACAAAAAGTCAAATATTCATTTTCATTCTCAATTTTTTGCACAATATTTTAGGTAAAAATAAAAAATTATTCCCAAACATATTTTTTTCAACTCATATTTTAGCTAAAAATAAAAGTCACCAAGAAAGCCACTCAAGCATTTCTATTTTGTAGATCTGGTGTCTCACTAGTTAAATCATATCTTCCATGGTTCTGCTACCCAATGTACTACCATGCTGCTTGATTATCTGGACTGACTGCAGAAGAATATCTTGCTCTGTGGAGTAAAGCTCGTCTTTGCTCTGCAACCACCCAAAAAAAAAAGCCATTTTTAAGTGAAAGAGGAAAGAGATCGGATGATAAATGCTGAATCAAAACTCGATTATGGAAGGAAGATTTGTCCGAGCACCAATGACAGAAAAAAACTTACATATCGCTAGAAACACAAAAAGCAAACACATGTATTAACATTTCAAATCTTATGAATGATAAGAAGTTGATGCTTTAGAAAGAAATCAGCTCTTCAACATTTCACTTTGGTTTCATCTATTTATGAAATCCAAGCAAAGCCTAAAACTAATAGGTTTACTAATGTTAGATGAAAGGCCATCGTATGATGTTTGGTAAACTTTACAATATATTGTTTTATGTGACCTTTTTTTTTTAGTAAAAATAAACATTTGGTATACGCGTTTAAAACAGTTTGGAAACAAGTGAGGTGATTGCCGATGGTTTGAGGTGGTTACCACAAGAGACAAATGAAACCACAAATTGAGAAGTGTGTAATGATTGCTCAAAAGCCCATACTTCTATACCCTAATTTAGAATAGACCCACAAATTAAATGATTTCATGGTTATTATGCTCACAGTGATCGGTCAATTTTAGTATGCAAAGATTTAAGAAACTAAATACAGGTTAAAAAACATAAGCAAATAGAAAACAAACCAATAAAATGACATAATCAATCCTGCTTGTTATTTGGAAAGATTTGAGAAAGAAGACGATACCATTTGTTTTAGATTGCATCCCAGAGTCAGATCAGCATACAAGCTTCCTATCTGAGATAGGTAACAGTACGGGGGCTCCTTTTCCAAGAAAACTTTTGGATTTGATCTTAGCATGCTCTTAATATCCTCTGTTATAAGGGGGATCTTACTGACGTCAACAGTTTGCAAAGGAATTTTTTTAACCATGGCACGCCAGCGGGCCCGTGATTTATTTACAATTACCTACAAAAATTACATGTCACTCAATGATATACAAGAAAATATTTTGGTTTCCATGACAGGAGAAACCACAATAGTAAAATATGCCATAATAAAAGCAATATATATATAAAGATCAAGTGATAACCAAGAAAAAGCCATAGATTTAGGCAATTACAGAGAGAGAGAGAGAGAGAGAGCATATCCCCCAACACATGAAAATAAGCAAATAATCACTACATAACCACATGAAATTTAGATGAGAAAATGGCCCATGGAAAAATTTAATTGCGAAAATCCCTACAGATATGTTGGAAGGGATGAACAAATCAAGTAGTAGATTGTGTGTAGAAAACTTAACGAGCTTAAAAAATGTATTGAAGACTGGTTTGTTTGTCTTTCAAGCCGATCTCAAATAAGCTTCAGTCGAACAAATTGTGAGCCAAGCTCGAGTAGCTTGGTTTGATATAGTTCTAGAATGTATAGAAGTAGCGTTGTACAAAGAGTTTGAGGTGACACAGGAATGATAGTCTGCATGGTGAATTATAGAAGAGCCAGAAAAGAAAGAAAATGGAAGTAAATGAGAGCATTCTGACCTGACTAGAGAACAGTGAATTTGGAACTATTATAGGAAATTTCTCTGCGCTTAGTAATGATGTAGTTGTTAGTCCCATTTCCACAACTTGACCTTCTACAGATCCAGCCTGCAAAAGTAGAAATTATTCAAACCTTATGAAAGAATTAAAAAGAGCAAAGCCGGGACAATAGTTTAATAACTAATATTCCAATAGAACAAGCAATTCAAGAATTTGTACTCAGCAAATTGAGTCATGTAATAAGGACTTGCTTAAGATCATAATACTAGACAGATGCTTATTCCAGTTTTAGTGTGAATCTCAAGTCATCAAAGCTCTTGCGCCAATGACTTAGGGTCTACCAAAAGGATATATCTTTTGTATGCCAATGTGTCTATTTCATTACCATAACTGTGCTCTTTTTTAATAAATAAAAACTTTTCATTATCGATGTCATTAAGGGAATGCCACCATATGCGCGCGCGCGCACACACACAAAAGAAAAAAACACTTTACACTTGCACGTGTAAAAAAAACTCAACAAAATCCAAGAATTGATCAAGAGAGAAGGGTAAAATAACTCCCAATTCTCAACTATATAAAACACTTAAAATATATTTTTGAAGCCTATACAAACTTACAAAGGAACCTCTATAGAATCAAAAGACGTACAATTCCGCTACCAAAATGATTCAGACAATGCATAAGGGAATCAACACCACCATTTCTTCCTCATCTTCCCCACTCTAGCCCTCCACTGACTATGAAGATGCTGATCCACTCCAACTGGAAAACCCACTGCACTTAATCGATGTCCTTTTTAGAGTTGTCCTCAACCTTGCAGTACCATGAAATCGAACCATTTCACCCCTAATGAATGACAGAGGCAGTGGCGTGTATTCATTGCCCTTGGAAATCCATGTTAATTGTGTTTCTCCCATCTTGTCCCAAATTGGTGCCTACCCCAACTTCTCAAAATTTTATTCTTCAAAATTCACCGACTACTTCCCTTCACACTTGCATCTTGATGTGTTTCAACCACACTCAATTTATGGATTTGTTGTAATTTAACGGTCTAACCTTCTATAACAAAGAACATTGCTAATCCTGTGCTATGTATCATAGAACATAACAATTTGCTAGACCATGAAAGCAATGCATGCAGTGATGCAGTAAAAAAACAACAATCCCCATTATTGGATACCAAATTTCTCGAACTGGGGAACTCATTGCTCCCAAATCCACAGACTCACATTTCCAATCAAAATTCCAGTCACTTCGCAAGTTTGACTGTGCTACGGTTTACTTTCTATATTTCTTAAATATATATAAATATACATTCGTTTTGACGACTGTGGGAGCCGAATAATGGCAAAATCAGAAGGTGCGTACCTTAGAAGACTGATATTAATCGGCTGTATCCTACGAGAATGGAAGCCGAATATAATATATGTGCCGAATAAGTGTAGATCCTTAGAGCCGAATAAGAAAAGGACAATGATTAAAAAGTAGGCCTTGGCCCCGAGGATCAAAAGGAACAGGTATAAATATAGGAACAATGGATTGAGAAAGGTATGTAAGAATCACTTCACTTAACTTAGTAAACAAGCTATCCTGAGTGTCTGAACTGACTTGTCCGTCGGAGTGCTAATTCCGGCACCCCCGACCAAAGTGTTGTATTTTTCAGGTGACTAGCTGAGGATCACTAGCGTCTCCCAGGATCTGAAGAGTATTTCCAAACCACTTCTCCACAACTGGCGCCGTCTGTGGGAATACTCAAATACATCCATGGCAGGCGTGACTGAAGATCCTCCGATAGCCACTGACGAGACCGCACAGAGAGATGACCTCACTCCAGCAAATATGCTCGGAAAGGAACCATCGCTGCAAGACGCGCCTTGAACTTCGACTCACCAACGACTTCAGCGCAAGAGACAATGCAAGCGATCATAGAACAAGCAAAGCAGAATGAACAAAGGCTGGAGAACATGATCGCTGAAAATGAACGTCTCCGTCAAGATTTGGCCCTAGAAGTAGCAAAATCCAGAGAAGTCGTGCGCCAAGATCCCGAATGACCTCCGGCCCGGTGGACAACGACCTCGAGCCCGACCAAAGGATACCGATAGCGACTCCAACTCATTACCCACGGAGCTCAACAAGAAGGGACGATCCGAAACTTCCAGCTCCTCCGAAAAAAGTCTACATACAAGGAACAAGCGAGGAGAAGCAGTTCAGACGAAGAGGACCAGCACGATCCTTTTGTCCGACGGATTGCAAGGGCGGCCCTGCCCAAGAAGTTCAAAGCTCCGTCATTCACTCTTTACGACGGAAAATCAAACCCCACTGATCATATCCGTCACTACAAGCAGGCCATGACATTGCATGCAGACAACGAAGCCCTCCTGTACCGAATATTCCCCAGCAGCCTGGGGCCATTAGCTGTCAGGTGGTATTACAAGCTGGAGCCGGCTTCGATCAAAAGCTTCCATCAATTACAGAAATCCTTCAGGGCCAGGTTCATCACCAACGAAGTACAGCCGAAATAGGCCGACTCTCTCTGGGCTATGCAGATCCAGTCAGGAGAAACGCTCAGAGCGTATTCGCGCTATTGGGAGTGCTTCAACCTCGTCGACGACGCTTGCAACGACTCCATGGCCATCACCGCCTTCAAAATGGAACTACATCCTGACAGTGCTCTTCGCAGTTCCCTGACCAGAAGACCCCCTAAAACAGTCTGGGCGTTGATAAAGAAAGTTGAAGAGTATTGCAAAGTGGAAGATGATGCCTTGAGAATAAAAGCCGAACAAATGTCCAACAAAACGGCCCCCCCTGAAATTGCTCAACCAGTAAGTTCCGTGCCACCTCCGAGCCCTGAGCCACGGCAACGCGCTAAACGAGACAAAAGGCGGGACTCTCGCCGATCAAGCGATCAATGCTCCCACCGGACGAATGAACAACTGCAAGTCGACAGCAGGCGCTCAAGGCATGCCGACAAGAAGTACACAGAGTTGACAGAACCAATCGCTGCACTAATGACCAAAGTCCAACACCTTCCATTCTTCAAATGGCCGTCAAAGATGGTGGGGCCACCCAACACGCGAAGAAGGGATAGGCGGTGCGAGTATCACAAAGATCACGGCCACGAAACTGAGAGTTGTTACGCATTAAAGGATCACCTGGAAGAACTGGTGCAAGACGGCCGACTGCAACAGTACGTAAGAAAGGGAAAGCCAATCAAGGCACTAGCCTTGAGGCAGGACTCACCTCCACTTGGCGTGATCCATATAATCTACAGCCTGCCTGCATCCCCAACTGTGCACACAATTCAATCGCATCCAATCCCCCAAAAGCAACGTATTCCGACCGAATGGCCCAGAGAAGCTCCGACAATTACTTTCAATGACTCCGATCTTAGCGGCACAACAGCCTCCCACATCGATCCGTTGGTCATCAAATTACGCGTAAATCGGTTCACCATTGAACGCATTCTCATAGACCCATGGAGTACTTCAGAGGTTATGTATTACAAAACTTTCATCAAACTCGGCTTCAACGAGTCAGATCTGTCTCCGGCGCCTCACCCATTGTTCGGCTTTAATACGAATCCTGAGTACCCGTTAGGAAGATCATACTACCTGTTCGAGCGGGCTCCAGAACGGACGAAGTAGAATTCCTGGTCGTAAAGCTCCCTTCGCCATATAATGTCATCATGGGGCGAACCTGGTTACATATTATGAAGGCCGTTCCAAGCACTTATCATCAGCTTGTGCGCTTCCCGACAGCCCATGGCATTGAAGAAATCCGTGGCTCCCCGCAATCGGCACAAGCAGAGATTTTATGAAAACCCTATCACTGACCCGACCTTGGGCTTTGATACTTGTATATATATCACTTCTGCAATGCAAACCATGTTTCTTCATCGCTCAATTCATTTCTCAAACCCCATCGTAGCGCTCGTCATGTCGACGATTCAAAGCCCCCTTTGGTGCATGACACCCTAAGGCCGATTAAGCTTCCAGATTCGGAGCGCCCTTCGTGGATATCACGATTGGCCACATTAAGTCTCCGAATTCGGAGCACCCTTTGGTGCATGACACCTTAGGGCCAATTAAGTCTCCGGATTCGGAGCCCCCTTTGGTGCATGACACCTTAGGGCCGATTAAGACTCCAGATTCGAAGCACCCTTCGTGGATATCACGATTGGCACATTAAGTCTCCGGATTCGGAGCCCCCTTTGGTGCATGACACCTTAGGGCGATTAAGTCTCCGGATTCGGAGCGCCCTTCGTGGATATCACGATTGGCCACATTAAGTCTCCGGATTCGGAGCCTCCTTTGGTGCATGACACCTTAGGGCCGGATTAAAGTCTCCGGATTCGGAGCCCCCTTTGGTGCATGACACCTTAGGGCCGATTAAGTCTCCGGATTTGGAGCGCCCTTCGTGGATATCACGATTGGCCACATTAAGTCTCCGGATTCGAAGCCCCCTTTGGTGCATGACACCTTAGGGCCGATTAAGTCTCCGGATTCGGATCCCCCTTTGGTGCATGACACCTTAGGGCCGATTAAGACTCCGGATTCGGAACGCCCTTCTTGGATATCACGATTGGCCACATTAAGTCTCCGGATTTGGAACCCTTTGGTGCATGACACCTTAGGGCCGATTAAGTCTCCAGATTCGGAGCGCCCTTTGGTGCATGACACCTTAGGGCCGATTAAGCCTCCGAATTCGGAGCCCCCTTTAGTGCATGACACCTTAGGGCCGATTAAGTCTCCCGATTCGGAGCGCCCTTCGTGGATATCACGATTGGCCACATTAAGTCTCCGGATTCGGAGCCCCCTTTGGTGCATGACACCTTAGGGCCGATTAAGTCTCCGGATTCGGAGCCCCCTTCGGCACGAACAAAACAAAACACGCCAACATCCGAAATAAGGTGCTTAACTAAGCATATAAAAAAGGGCTTAATAAGACGCGAATGTTTGAAATAAAACTTTTTATTTGATCAAACAGTTGTTACATAAACGCAACCCGCATTTGAGCATTACAATACCCATTAATAAGACGCAAATGTTTGAAATAAAACTTTTGTTTGATCAAACAGTTGTTACATAAACGCAAACCGCATTTGAGCATTACAATACCCATTTTCAACCTCAAAAGCTAAATAGGGAAAAAGACGCATTGGTAAAGCCGCAGCGCCGAATCAACTCCCGTCACCCGGAAGTCCTCCACGGTTTGCAATGCCTTAAGCCAACTGTGCCCAAGCCCATGACTTGCGCATTGCCAAACTTCCCCTGATACCATTGACAATGTCAAGACAAAGATCCAAGACAAGGAAGGATAAACCCAACAGTCGTTGCCTTTCCTTTCGGGTGATTTGCTTCGACGACTAGAAGACTCATGCCAACTTTTGGACGCCTACCTCCGATACGGATGGGTCCTCTGCCGCGCTCCATTGCAACACCAAGCTCGGCTGAACTCCGAGCCACTCTAACTAACATCCCCACTTATCTCACCTCACATAATAAGTGATTGTTTATCTGCGCGAAGCGCCCACTCCTTTTATTTTCAATACTGGCAGCGATCTCGAGGCCCCAATCCCGAGGCGATTTCATTAACGCTAAACTCCATGAGACAAACGTCGGTTGACATTCGCCACGGCCTAGTTATCCAAAACGACTTTTTGAAGCACATGCACTGGCCAAAAATCTAGGCCCCAAGCCGAGAGTCAAATTTGCCGCAGCCACTCTACTCACTGGTTTTCGGCTTCTCAAGTTACAATGGCCTCATTCAGGAATAAACGGCTATCACGTATGGGTCGACCCTGCCTACAAACCGGCGTATCACTGGACACTTAAGAGATACTCGGACCGATCAACGTTTATACATTCATTCCAACATGTATACAATAAAACGAAACACGTACATGCCGAATACGAACTGCAACGAAATATTTATAATAGAACGTTTTTATTCAATCAAACAAATAATAAATTACATAGTTTTAAACGTGATCTGCGTTTCAACCTTACAATAGATATACTTATACGGCGTCACCCTCATCCTCACTCTTCTCGACTTCAAAAGCGGAAAACGGAAAATGTTTACTGTGGTAGAGTGGCGATGCCGAATCAATGCCCGACGCTCGAAGAGCTTCCGCGGCTTGAGATGCCTTGATCCAACCGTGCCTAAATCCACGATTTCACATCGGCAAACTTCTTCGGCAAGTTTCTCCTTGGTCTTTTCGATTCCAACTTTTCGGCCTTCATGAAAACCTTTTCATAGGCCCTCCCCTTCGCGGTCTCCATTGCGAACATACTCGCCGTCTCACGATCGGCGAGCGCGATACTGATGAGCCGACTGGTAACCCTTTCTTCCACGATTGGGTTTCCCTGCCCGACGGGTTGTGCCTGAGCCGCCTTGGTCTTCCTTAACTCACGCTCAACCGCCTCCGCGCGAGCCTCCAAACTTCGAATACGTTCCTCCTTCTTCTCCATTTCTCGGCGGGCAGCGCGCAGCCGCATGCCGATTTCATAGGCAGTGTAAAGCCCCTTCACCGCCCCGTGAATGCCTTCACGAAATACTTCGTAGTCCTGTCGACCTACCATCGATTGCTGAACCTCAGGAGGAAAAATTTGTCGAGCAAACTCGACCGCTACATTTGGGTCTCGAACAATCGAGTCCGCTTTTGTCATGGGTCTATTCCCCACAAATACAGCAAAGCTTAATGGGCACGGATTCACGTCAGATCCCCTCTCGACTCGAGGTTGAGGAGATCTGCCCTGCGACTGCTTGTCCCACCTGGGCAACCTGCTTCGACGTCGAGGAGACTGACGCCTCTCTTGATCCCTGGAACTCTTACTCCCTGTGCGCGAAGGGTCACCACCTCGATTCATGTCTCCACCCAGCTCAGCTAGCGTCCTCGCTTCCCCTCTGCTGTTAAAGAAGAGTCTGTTCGACATTCACACAATACCTTCAAAAGCTGGAGTCAGGTTGTTTACTGTGCTCATAAAAGTTGTACCTTTAATCATTTATCCTTTACAGAGGCAGCACCCTCGAGGCAATCTCATTAATTGTGAAAACCTCAGTCGCCCGGCGCCGACTGGATCGACCCGCCTGGGGCAAGGGCAGATAGATTAATCAATCTATTCGGCTCAAGTGCTCCAGCCGGCCCATGAATCGACTTCAAAGCTCCTGAGTTCGTCTCATCCGGCGCCCGAATGATCATGCACCGCCTGGGGCAAGGGCAGATATTAATCTATCTATTCGGATAAGTACCCCAACCGGCCCATGAATCGGTTCACCAACGTAATACCCACGAACTATTCAGCATACGAATGATAAGTCAATATTGCTAAGATATTCAATCGTAGAAAGCTCAACAAAGTAATCATTTTATCTAAAGTAGTGAAAGGCAAAAATTCTTCACCAACATAACATCACAAACTGCACATAAGTAGTAGCGAAACGACAAGGTAATTTTCATTAATAAATTGAGCGCAGACAGTAACCAATTTATACATGAAAACTACTCGGAACCAACAAAAGTCCTTAAAACAAAAACATACATCAAAAGGGAAAGCATTTCATAAAATTCGAATGACTCCCAGATCAATCCTCGGGGTCAGACTCAAGTGGCTCAACGTCCACCTGCTCATAAGGAATTGGCAAGGCCAATGTAACCCCAGCGGCATCAAGGGCCTTAAGCCACCCATGTTTGAATCCCCGATTCGCAAACTTGAGGACTTCATTTACGTATTCCTCGAAGGCGGCGCGTTTTCCTGCTTTGAATGCAGCAGAAGCCTTAGATTCTGCCTTTTCCTTGGCCGCCTTCAACTCTGCTAACTCAGTCTCCACCTTGTTAAGCGCCTCCTCGGCTAGCCTAAGTGATTCTTTGCTCGCGTTCGCCCTATCTTCGGCATCAAAACAGAGATGATCGGCAGTCCGAGCCCTTTCTACTTCGGCTTCGGCTCGTGCAGTCTCCATTGCGGCTCTCATCATCTCAAACTCGGCCCTGCTCTTTTGATCGCCTACTTCTAACTGCAAACAATCAATCCTCTCAAGGGCATTATGTAGGCGACGGCCCAAGTCGGCGATCCTGCTGACCGTCTGCAAAACGAGTTGGGATCGTTAGATGCCATAGACAACCAAAATCAAACAAGTCAAGTTCACCTACCAAAAGGGCCGACTGCGCAGATAGGGATACGGCCACCAAATCCGGCACGGCATGAAAGGATGCCTTATCAGCTGGTAGGGAGACTGAAGCCGCCAGGCTCAAGGCTACCGCTGGGTCGGTAATGATGGATGCATCAGAGGAAATCGGCATGTCTCTGATCTTTGGCTGAACAATGAAAGGAACAACCACGTCCGACTCTTCTAAGCGAGGCCTTTGTCAGCAGGACTATCTTCGGAACCGGCCCATCCCTCGGCGCTACGCTTCTTGCCTCGCTTTCCGGAATCAACCGTTCTTCAATGACCGGTTGTTCAACCTCTTTCGCCGTTTCGGCCGCAACAATCTGAGCCGGCTCTTCAATAATGGGTTCGAAAGACTCAATCAAGGCAGGTCCAAAACAGGCAGCCTCGGCCTTTTCCGGGCGGCCATTCGCTCGGCATTTTTCTTTCAAGCCATCTAAGTGAGGTTTTCCCCAGCCATACCTTCAAAAAAATCACGGGTAGGTCTCCCAAACTTCCAAAAATATCTCCAGAAGAAAACTCCGCCCGACCCGAAGTGGACGGCAAGGTAGGCTGACTAAGTCTGGCTGCCTCAAATGCCGAGTTTAGGGCCTCGTCAACCTCTTCGGCCTTCTCAGCGAACTCTCTGGCTGGTTCGGCGACTACCTCTACCACCGGCTCCACGTCTTGCCCCGAATCAGAAGCTTCGAGACCAACTTGCCTAAGGCTCCTGAAGCTAGGGAAGATAAGGGCCGCAAGGTGTTGATCGCCGGATGGAATCGAAATGTTGTCAGCGGCCGAAAAAGTAGTATAAGTAGGCTCGTATCGAAGAAGTATGTGGGCCGCTCTCCCTTGCTTCTGTACGTTTGGACGGCCGAAGTATCCGAGTGCAGTCGCAATCTGCGCAAGGACTGCGTCGTCAGTAGAAACCAAAATCTTCTTCAATTTACTACCTGCAAAGACAAAGGGTTAGACATGGAGAGAAGGCCGAGTGAAAGAAAAGTTCAATAAACGCAAGGAGACACACAGCAACCTGATTCACCCCTTCGTCTGGGAATAGGGTCTAGGCGACCCTCGCCTTTGCCAAATTCCCAGTTCCTTCGTACATTGACCATTACGTCATCCACATGCTTACCAGAACTGGAAAGCATGGTTACCAAATGATGGTCAGTATCCTTGGCCCTAAGAAAGTACCGCCCAAGCCGACCGGAAGATTTGGCTAAAGCATAACAGTGCCGAATGGCCGGAATGCCAAGATCGATCCTGAGGTGCCGGTTCAACTCTACGATCCCCATTACGATTCGAAAAAAGTTCACGTTGGGCTGAGAAGGAATCAGACCCAATGGCGGAGGACAGCCCTAAGGAATGGATGTAGGGGAAAACGGATCCGCCCTCTGCAATGGATAGGAGAGGAAAGACGATTGAATTTCGATCCTCTCTCTCCATATCCAGAGTATTGTCCGTCACTAGAGATAGATGAACATCGTCGGGGATGGAAAAGTGTCGCCGGAATCCGGAAACACGACCCTCAGAAAGGAGGTCTTTCAAGTGTTTAGCCATTTTCGCAGGGAATCAAGGGTTCGAAAAAATTAAAATAACAAACAGAAAGTAGGATTGCAAAGAAAAGAGAAGAAGACTTACGAGGAGCAAGGGGGACGAGGGTAGACGGAGAAGAGTTGCAGAAAATGCGAGTCAGAGGAGGGATACCCGCCGGCGGTCCAAGAGTCTCAAATACTCGCCGAAATGTGCACTCGAAAGGACTGAAATTTCAAATCGCAATAAATGCGAGACGCACGAATGAGGCGGGAAAGTGTAATGATGACCGAAAAGGTGTGCGCATTCTGACATCTGTATTGGGGTACGCGAAGCCGCCTGACCTATTTTGATTTTCCAATTCAAGACCAAACACACCGATTAACTATCATCAATGGGAAGTTCGGGGGGCAACTGTGGGAGCCGAATAATGGCAAAATCAGAAGGTGCGTACCTTAGAAGACTGATATTAATCGGCTGTATTTACGAGAATGGGAAGCCGAATATAATATATGTGCCGAATAAATGTAGATCCTTAGAGTCGAATAAGAGAAAGGACAATGATTAAAAAGTAGACCCTGGCCCCGAGGATCAAAAGGAACAGGTATAAATATAGGAACAATGGATTGAGAAAGATATGTAAGAATCACTTCACTTAACTTAGTAAACAAACTATCCTGAGTGTCTGAACTGACTTGTCCGTCGGAGTGCTAATTCCGGCACCCCCGACCGGAGTGTTTGTATTTTTTCAGGTGACTAGCTGAGGATCACTAGCGTCTCCCAGGATCTGAAGAGTATTTCCAAACCACTTCTCCACAACGACATTTTACAATGTGAAACCGTAAATTTGACTTGTAACCATGGGTTTGCTGAGTGCTAAAATCTCTTCAGCTGCAGCTTTTGGCACCAATCTATGCGCTTTCTGCATGTTTTGTCCAACGTACACCCCTTACAAAATATTTGATGGTTTTTATTGGCAAGGGCAGTGAAAGTCACCTTCCATTAATTCCACAGTTTACCAAGCCATATTTGCTAAAACTAATTCACCAAACCAAACCATATGGCTCAAACCTTGACATTTATTGCTTTCTAGTTTATCAAACGTTTTTTGTTACATGAACTTGTGTGTGTTGTGCATGTTTAGTGGCATTTGTGTATCATAGCTGCTCCTTAAATGCTTCAGGACCCATGAGTTTCCCGAAATGGCTGCTCCTACATGCGGTCCTAGGCTGCACACTGGTAAAATAGATCTGGCATCATGCATGTGATATCTAACCAAAAAAAAAATTAAATAAATAAACCCTCCCCTTCCTCATATCTCCTTCACCACAGCCAGTTTATCTACCTCAACAAACCATTACCATCATCCATTATTCAACCACCCCAGTAGTAGTCATCTCTTGATGCTACTCATTTGGACTTCAAGACAACATACTCCGAATTTGGAACAAATCAACTCCCCGATTGGATTTACAATGGAACCTAAACCAATGAAGGCACCCAAAAGTACAGAAGCATTCATTTCCGTAACTATCCTTCTTTAATCAATTCAACTTTAGCTGTCTAATCAATTCAACTTTAGTTGCCATGGAATCTAACAGCATAGCATCTTATCTTCTTGTTTAATTTAATGTATGATATTGTTATCAACATTCTAAGAAGTAACATGTGGTTCTATATTTAAAGTGCCACCCTGTCTAGAATAGTTACATGTTCAAGCAAAATAGAAACCTCAAACAAAGAACTAGGCAAATTAGTGGCCCAAAAAGACCTAATAGAAGATGATCTATTCTTTACTTCATCAAAAGAGACCCTTCAGTGGTTAAAGTTTTGGCCAAACCATAAACAACCCTAAGTCCCTGTTGGTCAAATATAGCTTAAGATGGAGTTGGATTGAAAGTGGTAGCCTTTGTTTTATTCTAATTACAGTACTGTTGCCACAAAAAATGTTATTGAGACAATAGCATGTTTTCTTACTTTACACACAAAAATCACACTTGAAATTAATTTATTGCCATTTTGAAACAGATGAAAATGAAAAGAGAAAAAATAAAACACAATTAAATGATACCCAATACACTTAAAAGAAACAAAACCCATTGAACATACTTTTATTGTATCTCCAATTGAAAAGGGCTGTGAAATTTGCACGGACAACCCACTAAGAATGTTCCCAAGTATGTCTCTAGCTGCAAAAGCAGTAGCCACTCCTGCATAAAAGTTACAAGAGCAAAGTCAAAATTCATATAATGCTTACAATGAGAGAATAAACTTACTAATCTAATGGCAAACTTTATTGAGTTCCTTTATCATAAATACATACTACCCCTTTATCCATACAACATGCCAGTATCTTCCAACTATTATATAATGTTTCTCCTTGGATCAAATAGTCTTTGATTAGTGCCTCCACAAGTTTCAGTGGTTGATAACACCTTCAATGTCTATTGCTATATTTTATCACGGATGGTTATATTGCCCTCTAACACAATCAATTTATCAGCCCTACACCTACAAAGTTCTCTATAAATAAGTTCTCTTTTCATCAAGCAATCCTATATATTTCTTAATAAAATACTCTTTTTTGTGACACTTCATTTTATTTTGCAAGTCAAACTGAAACTTATAGAAGACTAGAAACACAAGAACAACACCTGACATTTCACGATTTTGGAAGGATGGAATAAAGTAAAAAGTTGGGGGTAAAATAATAACTCCTCACCTTTTGTTACAGAATACATTCATGCATACATTTATAGGATCAAATGCCACAAGCTATGTTATCCCCATGTCAGACAGTAGATTAGGGATACAAGATATGTGTCTGGTACGTGTAATTGGACATTCTAGCAAGCATTTTTAATAATTTGAGTTTACCAACAAACTATGTATAATATATCATGCATGAAATGCTCTATAACACCTTTTGAGCACCATTTTAGTCTAGGAAAGAAAATAAATACACAATCAGAAATATACTCATATTTTGCCATGTTCCCATGTCCTTGGACATTGGAATTACACTTATTAGATACATACACACGCTTGACACCCATACCCGAGTCCATAACAAGGTTTTTAAAAGCGGCCGCAACCATTACGTAACGGTTGTGGTGGTTACCGCTATCCATTATGGCCGCTATAGCAGTGTGAAAGAAAATTCACATGCATAACGATCGTTTCAGTGTTATGTAACGGCTGTAGCAGTACCGTAACGGTCCGTTACACTCTTTTACAATATTCTGAATTACTTCATTTCCCAAAAAGAAAAAGTTTACAAAAAATAAATAAATGCTCAAGTGATCCAAATTCAAAAAAATATATTATATGAATTTTTTTCTTTTTAATTTTTTTTTTAAAATTTTTATTTCATCACATTAGCATGTAAAATAAAAAATATATATAAATAGTTGTTGTATTTATTTTTATAATCATTTTATTTAATATTTAATTGTAAATATTTTTTATTTAGTTAGCTGTAAAGTGTTGTCTAAAAAAAATATTTCAAAAATAATTTTTGTTTATGGCATAATTTTTTTTTTTATAATCATTTCATTTAATAATTGTGAATATTTTTTATTCAGTTAGTTCAGGTATTGGTCAAAAATAATTTGTAAACATTTAAAATCAATTATTCATAAAGTCATTAACTATTAAAAATAAAATGTAAAAAACTCCTTTTATAGTGATTTGAAAATATAAAATATATTTGATCATACTTAAAAATTAACAAAAATTGATCAAAATCTATTTTAAACCCCAATAAATATGATTCTATATATATACATATATATATATGTAAGTTTTCTTCAAATTGTGCAAAAAATAAAAAAAATCACGGTTCCGGTTACCGCAACCGTTGTGCTATTGCCTTTACACCTTGCAATCGCAACCACGTCACCACAACTGTTACGGTGACCGCAACCGCTCTTCGAAATCTTAAATACAACCGATAGCACAAAAGTACGAGTAGTTGGATCCTAGTTCTCAACTAGACGTGGACAGAAGTTGCAAATGAGCATTAGAGATTTCATTAAATTAAACGATAATTGGTGAGTAAAATAGAATGCAAAAATTAAAAAACCAGAACCTATACAATTGGTTAGAATTAAAAATAATAATAGATGTGTTAAGAACTTCATGTGTTCTTCAAACAGACCAAATGAAGCAATTTTCAAGACAAAAGAATATCAATGTTAACTCATCAATCATAAAATATTTTCCTACATTTAAGAACTTGCAATCACAAACTTCATATTTAAATTTAAGGACAACAATGAGCTATAGCAATCAAAAGAAAATGTTAAATCTAAAATTTTCAATACATACAACATAATGATAATAATAATAATAATAATAATAATAATAATAATAAATGGAGATAAAGAATTAAGTAAGAGAAACGCAAAAACAAGTTGATGACTTTAATTGTAGAGTTGCTTTGCAATATATTTCCTATTAGGAAAGAATTAGTCATTTCACATGCACTTTCACAATCGCTTTAAAACGCACCTCCAATGCCACCAACTGTCAAAATAGATTGCACGGCCACCCCGCATGCCTCAGCTAAAGCCATCAATCCAAGGACAAATAGACCAACAGATGAAATTTGTCCAGAGTTAACAACTTCTCCCGATCAACCCCTGCTATGCTTCTAAAAGCCAAAGCACGAGAAATCACATTGGTTTTCCACCGATATAAAAACCAAACAAATGCAACAATAATAGCGCCCCTCCAAACTGGTGCAATATATTGTGATGCAATTGTTGTTGGTGCCACCATCATGCCTCTGCATAGAGAAAGAATTAAGAAGAGGTTTCACAAACATATCAGAACTCAAAAAACTAAAACCATAATAAGCAGATGTAAATCTAAGTATGACAAAGAGTTGTACTAACATTTGTGAAAATGCCATGAAAGTAATCAGATATCGCAGTGGATCCTCCAAAGCACCCCAAAAGCTTTTCTCATAAGGAACTGACCCCCATAACGTGGTCCCGGATAATAATGCAGCCGGGCCTTGCGATGAGTACTTATGAAATCTTCTTAAAAGCCTCGGCATCGCCACCCAAGCCAATATAGTTGCAGTCAAAGTACCACCAACTGGAGCAATAACATCTCTAAGATAGGGATGTGAATCAAGCAAGTTTTGAACATAAGGAGACAATTCAGTAGAGACTTCTTTAGCCCTTTCCCAGTATAAGTCATTGCATCTATTGCTGATTGCCAAGCATCCTTAACCATATCAACCCAATCACTTCCACCTACACCGCTTTCACTAACAGAAGGCTCACCTGCACCTGAAGCCGCTGAAACTTCCTGGTCCTCGCTTTATCTCCTTTGCCACCGAAAGATGACGAATAGGACCGGTAATTCAACGCAGGAATGATTCCAATAGGCAAAACATTATGCCTTAAACTCAAATTGGACCGTGTTGGCGAAAATGCAGTGACAAAATTGATCCTGTTATATTGGCTACCAACAAGAGATTCCACCCCCCTCATTCCAAAACCATCCTTGAAGTAATTCTGAGTAAGCCCAGATTCTGTTTCGTGATAATTACGGTTTATATAAGCAAATGAGGGTCTAACATCAACTTGGTCAGAGTATTTCGCAATCTTCGTATGACAAAATTGAATCCTTGAAGAGGGGTTAATAGAAGAACAGAGTGGTTTCAATCTTGAAAACCTAATTGCAGCCATTACTATCTACTACAACTACTAATACATTCACAATAAAAAAATTAATAGATAAAACTCTAATCAAAGAACAATTCTAGGCGGCCCTTTTTTTAGTTGCCAAGAAAAGAAAAGAATAATAGGCGTTAGTTTAGCTTCCATAATACTAAGAAGTTGAGTAAGTTTGTTGTACTAGCATATTCAGAAATCAACTTCTTTCCAATATCTAAGCAACAAAACAGGAAGAGAAATTAATTTATATCCAGAACCAGAGAGAGAGAGAGAGAATAACGAGAGAAAAGATGTCGATAGAGGGGGTGGTGGTGGTGGGTGATGATCTGGTGCTTTTCGCGGCGGCGTGTTGTGGTGGCTCTGTGTGTGGCGGTGGTCCGATGGCGGTGCTTCACGGTGGTGATCTGACACTCTGTGCGATGATCATGGAGAAGAACAGACAACGGAAAACGAGGGTTTAGGTTAGGGTTTGTCCTTTCTTTTTTATTTTTTGATAAATTACAAATAAATCTGAGATTTGTTTAAAATAGAAACTATCCTATAATTTAAAAAATTATAAATTTCATTGTCATAATTTTTAATTTAACTGAATTAATTAAAAATAAAATTGATAATTTTTCTCTTATACACTGGGTGTTTGGAAAGTGGGTTTTTATTTAGGTTTTTTAGTTATAGGATAGTATTGGATAAAAAAATTTGATGTTTGGGAAGATAGTTGGATTTTTTGTTGGTTTGATATGATATTTATGAGAGAAAAAGTGAAATAATTATGGAGTTGGATATGATATTTGCTTGGATTTGTTTTTTTTTTTGGTTTTAAAAATTTTATCTTTTAGTGGAAAAAATAAAAATAAAAAAACCTAACCCCATATCTCGCCAAAAATAATAAAGTTATCTAAATTATTAATTAAAATTAATTTATAATATTATTAAAAATTATTAATTGACTTAATAATTTATTAATAAAAAAGACTATTTTTTATGAAATTAAAAACTTTAAGATTAGAGATATAATTTATAAAACTATAAAGAATTTATATTTTAAACAAATTTTAAAAAGGACACTCAGTTTTTGGATGATCTAAATAAGTATATGTACGGGGAGCAAATATTCCGGCAAGCCCGTACTCCTTTCTTCCAAACTCCGTTTCGGTCCGATCACCTGCGCGAACACACGGCGGAGCTACCCGGCGGTGTGTGGCCGGAAAAACCTCTCCGACGAACAAGTTAACACACACCTTGGGATAGAGAGAGAAAAAGGAGAGAGTGTTTGAGTGTAAGTATTGCTTACAAAATGTTTGTCTGTCTCGCGTATGGGAGGCGCAGACATGCTTATATACCCTCTGCGCCCCAGATCTACCCCAGTGATCTCTCAACACGTGGCACTGCTATCCCATCTGTCAGCACAAATCTTGCTGAGCATCACCTAACCCAACTGCCTGCCCACTCTACTGGGAGCTCGGCAGCCGAGCTGCACCATCTCGGCTGTCAACGGCCATACTGTGCTTCATATCCAAGCGCCCCCAAAACCGAGCTCCTTTCCTGCCGTGTTCGGCTGCATTCCGGCGAAGCCGAGTCTGAGATCGGTCATACCGGTCAACCAAAGGTCTTTCAACTGGGCTTCTGGCACAAGCTTCTCTGCCGAACTAACGGGTGCGTGTCTTTTGTCCGAGCAACACAAGTTCAAGTAGCTCGGTCCAGGTCCGAGCAGCCCCAACTCCGGGCAAATCCAAAGTTATCCAGCCCAACACACCCTTGGGCCTCCAACTTGCTCGGCCCTTACCTCGGCCCATTTCCAGCTCATAAATCTCCCTCTCAATTGCCCTTTTAATTCCGTCCGCGTAAGCATGACTGGGATTATTCATTCCGACGATAGGGGATAATCTCTTCCTCGGTTCACAATTTGCAAGAGACCAACCGGGCTAATTTTCGCACTCGGTTCCTCGTCTTGCTCGGTTGACGCCTCATCTGACCTTCCTGCCTCTTGACTTGCCCGGTCGACGCCTCATCTGTCCTTTCTGTTCCTTCAACTCTGACGCTGCCATAATGGTGACACGTGTCAATCTCTCATTGGCCCTCGAGCAGCCAACCCAGCCGTCCGTTGGCATTCAAATTTTTGGCGGCCTTTGGGGCTATATACATGTCCCATCTCCTCCGTTCAAAGCTTACTGATCCTCTCCCATTCTAAGCATCTCAGAGCTCTTGCCCTCCTCCTCGCCATTGTTGAGTTCGTGTTTGAGGAAGAAGTCGCTGTCTTTCATCGTAAGTCCTCCAACTCTTCTTTTGCTGTTATTTCACTTAGTATTTCGCACATTAGGGCACTAAACACGTAGTTTTTAGGACATAGGCACCCAAAACCGTCCAAACCCTTAACTGTTCATGGTGTTCTTCATTTTCTCTGATGAACATCGAAGATCTGGGGCGGACCGGGCTCCAGGTTCTTCTTTTGATCCAAAAAATCACTCCGACCGAGCAAATAACCTGTTTGTCCCAACCTTAGTAAAAACGGGCTAGCAAAAGGACTTGGCCGCTCGACCGGGCTAACATCTGGTCCGCTTGGGCGACCGAGCTCCTTGGTTAGCCTTTACAACCGAGGTGGTTTGGCACTCTTCATGACCGAGCTAAAGTCAAGCTTGCTTTGCGCGACCGCGCTCCCACTTACACTTGCCATCCTTTTCTGCAGAGTCCAAGGGGACCATGACCATTACCGAGGCTCTCAAAGACGAGCAGCCGTCAATCACCAGGCAGTGCCAAACCTCCTCAGCCGAGCTAACCTGCCGGTTATACATGGGGAAATTCCGCTTCCTCGTCGATACCCCGGCTGCTCTGG
Source organism: Camellia japonica (assembly GCA_030407325.1). Lineage (NCBI taxonomy): Eukaryota > Viridiplantae > Streptophyta > Magnoliopsida > Ericales > Theaceae > Camellia > Camellia japonica. The sequence goes on from JAPPVO010007004.1 coordinate 28,407, forward strand.
CCCATTCCGGATACGAGGGAGTACGGCATCCTAGCCGACGTCCACCTTGAGCTCGCCAAAATTGAAACAACCCTTGGGGCAGATTAGACCAGTGCCCCTTTACCGTGCTGTCCATCATCGAAGAAGGCCTCCGCTTCCCGGTCAACCCATTGATGACCGAGTTTCTGCGCCGGACTAAGCTCTCACCCACACAAGTATCAACAAACACTTACCGAATTATCAACGGCGTCCACGAGCTAAACAACCGGCTAGGCACCAACTTAGGTTTAGCCGAGATACTAAGGCAATACACACTTGGGCACACCGGCGACGGCCTTGCCTATTATTTAAAAATCCGACCGGGCAAAGAGAAAATAGTGACCGGCACCCCAGATAAAGACTTACACGATGATGACTTTTTCTGGGTGTCTAGTAACTATGAACCAGCCGACGTACCGGGCTGGGCAATTAGCAAGAACTTCGGTTCCACATGTAAGTCGCGCTTACTTGCTCGGTTATTTGCCTTTCTTTAATATTCTGTACTTAACCACTTTTCCTGTTTCCTTTTGCAGCGATTCAAGCCTTGCAAGCCAACTACCAATACCCCAACGTTGAAGCCATCCGGACCGTGCTCCGCTAAACCACCGGGATTGTAACGAGCTGCTCGGCTAACCCCAACTTACAGATATTCAGCTCCACGCCGGAGCAAAAGTGACAGACTTTCTCCGTGCTCCATCACCTCCTCCAGACCCAACTCTAACGGCCGTGCGCTAATCCGATTAACCGAAGAACAAGAAACGGCCAAACGAAGCCGCATCAAGAACCTCTCACAGCCACTTCAACCGAGATACTGAGCATCATTACCCACTCACCAGCTACCGGACAATCCAGCGGCCCGTGGTTGCCTTGGTATCTCCAGCCGCCGGGCAATCCGACAGGAAACTCGTTGGGCTGGCAAAAGAACTCGCGCAGACCCATCTGCCGAGCTAACCACCGAGCTAACCAGCCGAGAAATATGAAAAACCAAAACACAACCATGGCGACCGCAGCTAAAGCACCGGAGCAAAGACGTCCGACAACAGCTTCCATCAAGGGCGACAAAGAACACCTACTCGCCTTCGATCTTTCCAAGCCCTTCTCCTCCCTGTCGAGCGACATGGTCGGCAGCGACCACGGTCCTGACACTCGGTTGGTGAAGTCGTCAGTTAAGTCCATGGCCAGGGTAAGTCTCAATCTGTCACTGAAATTTTTACCAAGTGTTTGCACGGTTTCTTCTCTAATCAAAATTTCTTCTTGCAGGCCATCCAAAAGCAGCACTTGGTCATGGAACGCATCCATCGACTGCAGCAAAAGGCGAATGACACCGCCAGCCAAGTCCAAAGCCTTCAAACTGAGCTCGGCCGAGCAAAATCTTCACTTCAAATCGCAAATGCCGACAACAACAGTTTGCTCGGCCAGCTTGACGAAGCCGAGAAGAAAAGGGAATGAGCTCCAGGCCGAGCTAGCTGGATGCACTCAAAAAGTCGAGGGAGAAGGACTGCAAGGACGCCAACAACGCCGGCTTTAAGGAAGCCGAGGACAGCTACAAGAAGCAGGTCTTCGCCACTCAAGACATTTTTTCAAAGCAGGTTAGAAGTCTGCCTGCCAGCAGCTCGGTCAAGGTTCTGACACCGACGTGTTTGCCTCTCCACGGCTGCCTTCCTACCGACCTATCTCGTGCCATATGCCAACGACGTCTTCAGCGCGTTGCAGGCCGAGGCTGAGGAAGGACTTGAAGAAGAGGCCGAGGCAAATGCTGAGGGAGAAGACCGTGAAGAGCAAGAACAGCCCGGTCAAACGACGACCGGAGTCCAAGACCGAACCCCACCGATCAACCTGGAGGAGGCTGGCGACGAATTCAATAACCTTTCCCCCTAGTGTGTTCTTTGTTTCCTTTTTTTTGCTCTGCATATGTAACCCCCACCTTTTGTACTTATTTTCTTATCAATGAAAAGTTCAAATTTCATCAAGTGTTTGCGTGGTATTCATGTCTCATAACTTCGGCGAACAAAATACCTCGGCAAGACAGACAAACCACATTGATTAACTCATCTAACCGGAAAAGACATCTCGGCTTCAATATCATAGTTGAACGAATCTGCAACTTTCAACCGGAATAAGCATCTCGTTTTTTTCTAAGAATTGAATAAAACACGAACACCTTCAACCGGAATAAATCATCTCGGTTGGAATACGTAAGTGAACAAGACAAACCTTCAACCAGAGTAAGGCATCTCGGTTGAGAACACCTAAGTTGAACAAGACATCAACTCTTTCAACCGAAGTAAGGCATCTCAGTTGAGAACACCTAAGTTGAACAAGACATAACTCTTTCAACCGGAGTAAACATCTCGGTTGAGAATACCTAAGTTGAACAAAACATCAACTCTTTCAACCGGAGTAATCATCTCGGTTGAGAATACCTAAGTTGAACAAAACATCAACTCTTTCAACCGGAATAAACATCTCGGTTGAGAATACCTAAGTTGAACAAAACATCAACTCTTTCAACCGGAGTAAACATCTCGGTTGTTACATCAAAATAACAATTTGAATGCTAAAGCAAAGAAGAGACACTTCTATATATTGACAAAAAGAATTACATTCTGAAGTGTAAGGCAAAAAATTCCTTTGCACAAAAAGAAAACAACAGCTAGAAATAATAAGTTTGAGGTTGGCCGCATTCCATAGCCGGGGGGTATTGCTCTACCATCCAAGTCCTCCAAGTGGTATGCCCCCTTGCCCGCCAGACCGGTAATCTTGTAGGGTCCTTCCCAATTTGCCCCTAGCTTGCCTTCACATCCTGGCACCAGGGTATTGCCCATGACTTTCCTCAAAACCAATCACCTACTTTGAACGGTCTGGGGTGCACCGTTTTGTTGTATTTCCTTGAAAGTTCTTGTGATAGGCGGCCACATGGATGAGAGCCTTTTCCCGACGCTCTTCCACTAGATCCAGTTCCAGGGCAATGGCCTCGGCGTTCAGCTCGGCTCTCGAAACTTTCGCTTCTGAGTGTGGGCATGCCGACTTCCAAAGGTATGACCGCCTCCATGCCATAAGACAAAGCAAATGGAGTTTTCCCGGTAGACGCCGAGGGGTTGTTCGGTATGCCCAAAGGACGCTGGGAGTTCCTCTGCCCACTTTCCCTTTGCCTTCTCCAGCCGTTTCTTCAACCCATCAAGTATGGTCTTGTTTGACGCCTCGGCTTGACCATTGGACTGCGGGTAAGCCGGAGTAGAGTTGTAGATTCAATCTTATTTTAAATCTTCATAAAACCCTCTGAAGAGGCGACCGTCAAACTGGGTGCCGTTATCAGAGATCAGAATTTTGGGGACGCCAAACCGCGTGACCACATTCTGCCAGACAAACCGCTTCACGTCTTTCTCCGTGATGTTGGCAAAGGCTCCGCTTCAACCCATTTGGTGAAGTAGTCTGTGGCCGCGATGAAGAACTTCGGTGCCTGGTGCGGTGGGGAGCGGCCCCACTATATCTAGCCCCCGCATCGCAAAGGCCAAGGGCTGGTGAAGGGAAGAAGTTCCCTGGCGGGCTGGTGGTGGATCTGGTGGGCAAACTTCTGGCACTTCTCACACTTGTGAACATACTTATGTGCGTCGGCTTGCATGCACGGCCACCAGTAGCCTTGCGAAATAGCTCGGTACGCCAAGGACCTGCCCCCTATGTGACTGCACAAATGCCTTCGTGAATTTCGTACAAGAATGCCTCCACGCTGCTCAGGTGCACACATTTCAGGTAGGGACCGGTGAAAGACTTCTTGTATAAAGCGCCGGATGGAGAGAGCCAAAACCGTTCTGACTTCACCCGTACTTTATGTGCTTCCTTCTTGTCGGCTGGAAGAGTCCGTTCTCTGAGAAACAGGATGATAGGATCCATCCAAGAGGGACCTAGCTCGGTGCAGAGTACTTCTGTCTGCCCAGTTTCCTCAATGCTGGGTCTCGGAAGGAATTCAATCAAAAGAGGGTTGGGAGATGCGCTATCGACCATGGAAGCAAGGCTGCCAACTCATCTACTCGGCCGTTTTCTTCTCAACCAATCTGTTGGACCCTGATCGCCTGAAATCGCTTGATGTGGTCCCTAACCAGGGCTTGGTACTTCGCCATTCTATCATCCTTTGCCTCGTAAACCCCAGAGACTTGGTTAACCACAAGCTGGGAGTCACTGTAAACAATTAGCTCGGATGCTTGCATCTGAAGCGCGCTCTTGAGCCCGGCCAAAAGCGCCTCATACTCGGCCTCATTGTTAGATGCTGGGAAGCCAAGGGTGATAGAATGTTCAATAGTCAGGCCATCCGGCGAGATCAGAACTATACCTAGCCTGGCACCGTGACGGTTTGAGGCTCCATCAACAAAAAGTTTCCATATCTCCCTCACAAAGAGCTTCCAACATTCTGAGGGGTCCTGAGAGGCTCGAAGGTTGATGGATCACGGTTGCTCGGCTGTTCGGCTTCAAGTTCTATGCTGATTGGTTCCACTTCAGCCCCCCTTGGTGATTGGCACCGAACTCAGCAAGTTGATCTATAATGCCTAAGTCCGTAGGCGAATCACCAGGTTGCGGTATTATGCCGGCCGCAGGCTTTGCGCTGAGTAGTTCCATGTCTTCCCCCCTCGGTGATGCGGTACCGGACGGAGCAGGTTGGTCAGTGATGCCCAATTCCGTCATCGCATCACCGGGCGGTGGAATCGTATTAACTGAAGGTGCTCAGTGGGGCACGCAAATTCCGCGTCGCCAACTCCACTAAGTTGTTGTATCTCGGTCAGACTTGCATTCACCTCCTCATCTTGCCGCGGCAATATCGACCGGGCACACGAATGAGTTCCAGGTGAGAATTCAGCAACGAAATCGGCCAAGGTCTGGGCTTTTATAGCAGTGCGCGGATGGAACTTTACATCAAATTGTCCCAATTTGACCGCCCACTTGAGAATTCGACCAGAAAAGTCCACCCGTTCGAACAAAGCCTTAAGGGGGAACTCAGTTAGAACGATAATGGTATGGGCGTGGAAATAGTGCGCCAACTTCCTTGAAGCCATCATCAATGCCAACGCAAGCTTTTCCAACGACAAGTATCTCGACTCGGCCGGTAGCAAGGTTTTACTGACGTAGAAGATTGGGAGGTGCTTGATTCCTTCAGCTCGGACAAGTACCGCACTGACTGCATGCTGTGAAACGGCCAGGTAAAGAGATAGAGTCCTTGCCGGGCTTCGGTGTTACCAATAGTGGCGCCGAAGACAGATACTCTTGAGCTCGGCCAAAGCCCGGTCACACTCTTCATCCCACGAGAACTTGATTTCAATGCCTGAAAGAAAGGGCGGCAGCGATCTGATGACCGGTTATAAAGCGATTAAGCGCGGCAGCCATTCCGGCCAGATGCTGCACGTCCTTAGCCGAGCTGGGCTGTTTCAATTCTTGCACGGCTCTGATCTGTGTGGGGTCTGCTTCGATACCTTGGTTCGTGACTAGGAATCCAAAAAAATTTTCCGGATCCCACGCCAAAGGCACACTTAGACGCATTCAGGCGTAACTTGTGCTTCTTGAGAATGGCGAACATCTCGGCTAAGTCGGACAAGTGGTCTTCTTGATGCCGGCTTTTGACCACCATATCATCAATATAAGCCTCCATTGTCCGGCCCAGTAAAGGAGCAAACATCTTGGTCACCATTCTTTGAAAAGTTGCCCCAGCGTTCTTTAAACCAAAAGGCATGACTCGGTAGCAGAAGAGTCCTCTTGGAGTCGTGAAGGAGGTGATCTCTCGGTTCGGGCCCATGCATGGCAATCTGATGGTAGCCGCGGTAGGCATCCAAGAAACTAAGCCTATATGCCCAGCTGTCAAATCCACAAGCTGGTCAATTCTGGGCAAAGGAAAGCTGTCTTTCGGGACAAGCTCGTTGACTGTCTTGTAGTCGACACAAACTCGCCACTTCCCATTCTTCTTGGGCACCACTACTGTGTTAGAAACCACCGAGGGTAGTGCACCTCCTGAATTGCTCGTGCCTCAAGTAAGTTTTTCACTTCCTCCGCAACTACCTCGCGTGATGCAGCGCTGATCTCCTTGTTCACTGAATGACCGGCTTGGCTCCGGGGAAGACATTAAGATGATGGCAAATAAAACTTGGATCGAGACCGGGCATGTCGTAAGGCGACCATGCAAAGACTCGATATTGGCCATCAAAAACTCAACCATCTCGGTCTTTTCTTGGGCTGTAAGGCTTAAGCCGAGCAAGAAGAACTTGTCCGGATGCTCTATATCAATTCGTACCTCCACCAATTCCTTGACAGCTTTGTCCTCGGCCTTGGTGCCCACATCATCAAGGACTCCCCGGTCCTCCGATCCTCAATCATTTGAACGAAGCCTTTGGCAGCCGGCTCCCGTTCACTGCCACGAAGCACTGCTTTGACATGACTTGATCTCCCAAATCTCCTCGATTGCCCCCATAGCCAAGGGGGAATCTCATCACCTGGTGGTAGGTCGACGCTACGGCTTGCATAGCGTGAAGCCATCCTCTTCGAAGGATCAGGTTATAGTAGAAGGCACTTGTAACACCCAGAACTCCACTTGCTTGACCACGGATCCCGCCTTGACCGGCAGGATAATCTTTCCCAAAGGCCACTCCGGTTGCGAGTTGAAACCAACCAGTGGCGAAGTTGCTGGAGCCAAGTCTGTCTCCCGGAGCTTGAGCTGTTTGAATGCGTCGTAATACATGATCTCGACCGAGCTTCCCTGATCGATCAAGATCCGCTTGACATCGAATTCCTTGACGCGGAGCGTCACCACTAAGGCATCGTTGTGCGGCGTCTGAATGCGCTCTAGATCCCTTGTGGAGAAGCTGATGACATCTTTCACTTCGGTTTCCCCCTCTTGATCGTAGGCTGAACTGACAAAACTTCCCGCATATGTTCTGCTCTTCTTGATCATACCCCGGAGCTCGCATACCCGCGCCGGCTCCACTATGCCATGATGACATTGATAACTCCTTGGGGAGGCGGCATCACGGTCATCCGGTCCCCGCGGATCAACCGGAGCTTGATTCGCCTTAACGCCCCCATCAATGTAAAGGTCCAAGTGTCCGGCTGCGACTAGCTCTTCCAAGTGTGCCTCAAAGGCAGACAATCCTCCGTCCGGTGGCCGCGCTCCCGGTGAAACGTACAACGGTACCGCGGATTGAAGCCCTTCTGCCCGTAGCCCAATTTAGCCGGAAATCGGACATATTCCTCGTCACGGATTTCACTAAGTATGCGATAGATCGGAATTTTGAAGACCGTGGTGATGCCTGTCCTGGCCTTCAACCTTTTGTTTGCATCGGCTACGTCATCTCGGGGGTAGTCATCCCGGTCATTCCGACGTCCTCTACCCCGGTTTTTGCGATTCGAGCCACGATCCGATTCCTCTGCTCGGTCATTTGAGCGGCTGGACTCTTGCCCAACTGCGTGCACTTTGCCAGCTGTCTTCTTGTCTGTTGCTACCGGAGTCGCCTTCGCGGTAGATGCTGATGCGTCATCCTCTACTCGGATGTGCTCATTGATGCGCTGCATGAGCTGGCCCATGGATGTCGGCTGGTGCATGGTAAGCGAGTCCCGCAGTCTATGTCCGACCGGGAGACCACGCTTGTATTGAGTGATTGCAAGGTTGACCGGGCAATCCAAGATCTCATTGAAGGTCTCCCAATATTTGGAGTTGTATGCCTTCAATGTGTCGCTCGGTTCCATCTTGACACTTAGCAGGTGATCAACTTCTTTTGGTGTTTTGGTGTTGGTTTTGAAGCGCGTTACAAAGGCTTCGGCCAACTGGTGCCACTTTTCTATGCTCCCCTCCGGCAACCTCTCAAACCATTTCAGGCCTAGTTCGCCTAAACTTGACGGGAAGATAAGGCACATAAGTGCGTCATTCCGCCTATGTCCGGCCATGACCTGTCGGAAGTGGCTTACATGCATGTAGGGATCAGTCTTTCCGTCGTAGAGCGTGAATTTAGGCTGGTGGAAGCCTGCCGGAAGCAGTGTTGTTTCTATTTCCAGGGAGAAAGGGGTGGCGCTCAGCCTCGCCAAGTCTGAATCTACAAGGAGCGGCGCTGCTTGGCGGGGTGGAGGCATTCCGACCTCCTCGCTGGCGTGAACTCCATAGGATAGCCGCTGGAACGCCGGCACCCTCTGAGCCTCCCGCCGGCGAGCTCGTTCCTTTAAGACTGCCCGCAAATCCTCTGAACGAGCGGAATAGGAGTACCTCGACGTCGTCTCCGGCCGTGAGGGCTGGTAAGTGCTATCTTGCGCGCTGGACCTCTCCGCGCGCACATCGGAATCACCAACCTTGTAACTTCTGGTAATAGAAATGGACGGAGTGTGTCGCTGACTCTGACTGCCTGAACGGCGGGGTTGGGTGCGCTCACTGTGGTCTCCCACTCCAGCTACACCCTTCCCTTTGACATGCCGCTTCAGCTCCTCCATCTCCGCCGCCATTCGCCGGATGACGGCGTCCTGGTCTCTGAGCTTGTGTTCCAGACGTCTCACGTGTGATTCTCTCCGCCGCCGATGACCGTCTGGACTCCGTGAATGACCATAACTTCTTCCGCGCTTATCTCGCGCGTCTCCCGACTGTCCTCCTGGGAATGTCTCCAAGTCCTCCATTGGAACGGATGGCGGGATGACCTTCTCTCCGTCTGCCTGACTCTGGGGTAACTCCATCGATGGCGGACAACGGAATCTCGTTGTTTTTCGCCATGAACGGCGATCAGATGAGCCTGGAAGACAAGGTTTTGTCTGCAAAGATTTCCCACAGACGACGCCAATTGTACGGGGAGCAAATATTCCGGCAAGCCCGTACTCCTTTCTTCCAAGCTCCGTTTCAGTCCGATCACCTGCGAGCACAACGGCGGTGAGCTACCCGGCGGTGTGTGGCCGGAAAATCCCTCCGACGAACAAGTTAACACATACCTTGGCATAGAGAGAGAAAAAGAAGAGAGTGTTTGAGTGTAAGTATTGCTTACAAAATGTTTGTCTGTCTCGTGTATGGGGAGCGCAGACATGCTTATATACCCTCTGCGCCCCAGATCTACCCCCAGTGATCTCTCGACACGTGGCACTACTATCCCATCTGTCAGCACAAATCTTGCTGAGTATCACCTAACCCAACTGCCTGCCCACTTTACTGGGAGCTCGGCAGCCGAGCTGCACCATCTCGACTGTCAACGGCCATACTGTGCTTCATATCCAAGCGCCCCCAAAACCGAGCTCCTTTCCTGTCGTGTTTGGCTGCATTCCGGTGAAGCCGAGTCTGAGATCGGTCATACCGGTCAACCAAAGGTCTTTTAACCGGGCTTCTGGCACAAGCTTCTCTGCCGAACTAATGGTGCGTGTCTTTTGTCCGAGCAACGCAAGTTCAAGTAGCTCGGTCCAGGTCCGAGCAGCCCCAACTCCGGGCAAATCCAAAGTTATCCCGACCCAACACACCCTTGGGCCTCCAACTTGCTCGGCCCTTACCTCGGCCCATTTCCAGCTCATAAATCTCCCTTTCAGTATACTTTTTGACTTTTTATGAAATATGGATTGGGTATGGGTTGGGTTTGAAATGATATGGTAGAGAGGTGATGTGATTTAAATAAGATGATGTAACTTAAATAGGATAGTGACTTTTTAGGTTTTTGACTTTTTTAGATTATGACAAACAAGGCCTAAATTTTTATTTTATTTGCCCAAAGGTCCAGGGCTCTAAAACATTTTGTCCAAAAGGACAAGCTCGGGTAAAATGACCAAAATGCCCTTCCTTGTATATATAGGCCTTGTTTAATATAACCTACCGTAGTACAAAAAGCCAAAAAATACCTAAAAAAAGCTAAAAAAATCTATACTTATTACTTGTTTGGGGGGGGAAAATTCAGGCTGCAAAAAGACACTTTTGCCCTTGTTTTTGGACTGTTTCTGTCAGATGACAATTATTAAAGTGAACACATCACACAGCTCTCACCTCATTCCTCATTGAAACACTTCTCCCCACCCTTACATCACCATCCCATCGCCCTAGCTACATCGACGTGGCACACGGTGAGCCACGCAAAAAGTTGCAGAAGTATATACAAAATATATATATATATATATTTGAAATGCAAATATTGCCCAGGAACCGCAGCTATGTCAACACGACCACACAATGGTAGAAACGTAATTTTGCTATTTGTTACAATTATGGATGAGTAGCAGATAGTAGGCATTACATGCGCTGTTAAGGGAAATGCACCTGATCTCAGAGTAATGCAAACTCATGTGCTAACTGTGCAAGTGTTCCGATGATCCCAAAACCACATGCACACTGATGAATACATTTTCCAAAGTACAACACAAATCACGTGACGCTTGTTCTGGGTAATGCAATTTCATATTAAACGTACCACCAATGGCTAACAAGTCCGCAATGATGCCTATCGCAGACACATTACATTTTTATTATTTGTTACTTTACCCAAATTTATATGCAAGAAAACCGTTGAAACACATTTCCAAGCAGCACGTCCGTTGAACCAATTTTTCAAGACAATATGTGACCACATATTACAAAAGTAACACAACACTTTTTGGTAACGTATTTCATGTACTAAGGGGTGTTTTGGGAAGTGGGTTAAAAGTCACTTCCCAGCTTTTTAACTCACTTCCCTCTCTCACAAAAAAGTCAAAAAAAGTAAAAAATCAGCTTTTAACCATCTTTCCAAAACACCCCTAAGACTACAACACCTATGAACAAATATTCACATATGTCCCAGTATGATGCACACTTCACACAATAATCGTTACACATGGCAGCGTAACACAACACTTCCGACAGCGTAACTCATGTATTACAATTACAGGAACTTTATCAAATTGATGTATTACAATGACATAAGAGTTTCTGATTTAGACCACGGTGGACAACCAAGCCCAAACTAGGCATGTGTCCCGACGTACATTTTTAGGAATACAACAGGACATTAGTCCATTCAATCTCAATAAACATGACCACCTACCAACCAACCTACAATACCATAACAGACAGTAAAAAATAGAGGATTTCCTAACCCAAAACAGACTGTGTGTCCCAATATACATTTGGAAACATCAAGTAAGACTGTATTCCATTCAAACTCAATAACCATGCATAATTAACATATAGTCACATAAACAACGGCAGTCTATGATTACAAAATACTAATTTCTGGTGGATGGCCAAATGTAGTGTTGACATATATGTCAATTTCCCAAATCCCACAATGTAAACATATATCACACAAAAAACCCCCAAAATGCCCAATCCCAAAATCGAACCCCAAAAAGAAACAACCAAAACCACAAACATTGGTCTACCACATAGACGATTAACGTGTAAAACATTACGTACCCTTGCGTTTCATTGTCATCGTATGGAACTCTAGGAGTTTCGAGATCGCCGTACACCAATGGAGACACTGGTAATGACTCTCAAAATCGTCTAAACGGCCGACTATGAAGTGACGTCCTCGCCGGCGCAAATTACATTGTTGACGACGAGTTGGGAAACGAGCGGGGTGTTGTCCTGATGTGGATTGATCAAATTAGGGTTCGAAGCTGAAACCTAGATGTGGAATTTGCTAAGAACCCTATTTGGTAGTCTCTCAAGCACATTTATGGTTTCATTACACTAACATGGTAATGTTATTAATATAAGAACATTGATTGCCAACAATGCCTTACACACACCAGAAGATTCTATGGAAAATGATGGAAACTAAAAAAAGCCTATAATGCGCTTGAAGCCTACAAATGTAATTTGACATTACCCAAAACCCACATTTGCCCCTTTTATGAACATTAAATATGCGCGTGGATGAGGACAAAAATGCCATAATCTTTGACTGAGGACTTTTTGGTTCAAAAGAAAACATGTGGGATTAATCGGTGCACAAATTCACAACTTGGGATATATTGGTGCATCACCCTTAGTCAAATTCTTTTTCTAAAGAGCCAAACAAACATGGCCCTAATGATGTGAAATTAGGGAAAACTAAAGATGAGAGAGAGGAAGAAAAGAATTTAGGACTGTTTCACATTTGTCTTATCCACATCATTAAGAGTGAAATTTGGAGGTCTCAATTAGGAAATGTAGCATATCTCTCTCTACATATGTATAGCTAATTTGATTTAATGATCTAACTTATTTTAATATAGTCTAATGACTAATAATTTATATATGTATTTAATATTTTTATATATACAATTTGAATTTCGTATTGCTGGAGATTTATATATATTCTCATCTTAAAATAAATAAATAAATAAGTAAATAAAATCAGAAAAAATAAAATAAATAGATATTTAATATTCATGGACTGGGTCAAGGCCCAAGCGCGTAGAATTTGGGCCTGTGTGGTCCAGACGTATTCACAACGTGGTACAACTCATCAATGGGCCCACACGCATATCAATCTTCTTCTTCTTCTTCATATCATATGAATCAGAGTCAATTTCCATTTTCATGATCGCTTCAAATCTTCGATCTTCAATGGAGATTCACAGGACTCTTGGTTTCTCTCTCTTCATTTCTCTCTCTCTCCTTCACCTCTCAGTCGCCTCATCTTTCTCTCCCATCGATCACTACCTCATCGACTGTGGGTCTTCCAAACCCACCACCGTCAACATCGATAACCGACGATTCACCGGCGATTCGTCCGAGTTAGGATCACAATTTTTGTCTTCAACTCGAACGATCTCACTGACAGACTCGAACCCATCACCCAGTTCTTCCCCAATCTACCACACGGCTAGGGTTTTCACAAGACCTTCGAAATATTTGTTCAAGATCAGAGACAAAGGGACCCACTTGGTACGTCTTCATTTCCACCGAATCGATTCTTCTAATTTCGATCTCTGCGATTCTCAATTTCATGTTTCGGCAAATGGGTATGTATTGTTGAACAATTTTACTGTTATGAACATACAAAAACCTAGAATTAAGGATTTTATGATTTGGGTCGATTCTGAAGAACTTATCGTTACATTCACTCCATCGAAAGAGTCGAAATTTGCATTTGTAAACGCGATTGAAGTGATTTCTGCTCCGAAAGATTTGATTGCTGATGTAGCTATGTTAGTGAATTCTCAGAAAACTGTGACAATCAATGGGTTGATGAAGAATTCGCTTGAAACTGTTTATAGGGTTACTGTAGGAGGTCCAAAAGTGACACCTTTCAATGATTCTTTGTGGAGGACTTGGGTCCCTGATGAGGAGTTCTTGAAATCGAGTGATGGTTCAAAGAGCATTTACTTTAGTGGTCGAATTAGGTATCAAATGGGAGGGGCAAGCCGAGAAGTTGGTCCGGATAATGTGTACAATTCTGCTAGAGTGATTAGTAGTTCGAATGATGTGATTCCCCATTTGAATATTTCATGGGAATTTCCTGTGGTTGGTGGCTATAAGTACCTAGTTCGGATGCATTTCTGTGATATTGCTAGCGTTTCGCTCGGTTTGCTTAAATTTAATGTGTATGTAAATGGGAATTCAGCATACGAAAATTTGGACCTTTCAGCCATAACAAATTGGGCGTTGGCTTCTCCTTTCTATGCTGATTTCGTAGTTGATATGGAGAGCTCGGGGGTTTTGACTGTAAGTGTAGGACCTTCGAAGATGAGCATGCCACACACCATTGATGCTATTCTCAATGGTGTTGAGATCATGAAAATGAATAACTCAATGGGTAGTCTTGATGGATTGGTCTGCGTGGAGTCAATTTCGAAGAGTTGGCCGAGAAGAAATGCTGGTGCTGTGGTTCCTTTGATTGCAGCCGTGTGTTTGTTGGTAATTGCATCATTCGTCATGCATAGGAGATGGGTTGGTGTCAGGGATTCGGTGGCATGGTCACCATTACCTATGCATGTCTCTGAAATTAGTTTGAAGAGTGGGATTCAACAATCATTAGCTAAAGTGTGAATATCTAAACAAATGATGCGTTCTTCAAAGATATAACATGGGCACGTTGTACGAAGGATGCTATATATAACTTTTGTACTTCCAGTGACTGCAGATTTTGGTGATGATGATTTGAAGCCTCTGAAGATGTTTGGACACCCTGTTGCTTTTTCATATTGTAAGTAGTTTGTACTAATAGCTTTCAGTTTGATCTGCAAATACTGTTTTGCATTTCTTATTGTTGTTGTGGTTGTTATCTACTTTTATTTGTTTCTGAATATTTATAGTTAGGTTCATATCATTACTGTTGTTTGCCTTGTTTTTATCTGTTTCTGTTTGGTGCATTATAGCAAGTGTAAGTATTCCTTGGCTGAATTCGTATTATTATTTTAAGTAATGCAAATGTTGGGTATCCAAAGCTTCTTCCTAATTGTTTATTTACAAATTAGATATGGTTAAATGTTTATTTTGTTAAAAACATTGTACTAAAGTTGGATTTTTTAAGGTCAAAATGAGCAACTTGGTATGGATGAAGTGAAAGTGTGGCACTCATCAATGTTCATCGGCTAGGGGTTGGACTTCTCTCAAGTTTACATTGTGAACTTGAGGGCCGTATCATAACAATATTTTGACATTATGATTTTTCGCATCATAACAATATATTGACATTATGATTTTCCGTATAAATTAAATAGTTCAAATATTTGATATGTTTTTTGGAGGAATAATGTACATGCTAAAGGTTGTCTAGGGCAACACAATACTTTTTACCTGTTTGGTTTTTTTTTTGTTTTTTGTTTTTTGTTTTTTGTTTTTTGTTTTGAACACTCGTTTGGCAAACTGTTTTCGTAGCTGTTTTTGTTTTTTTGAAAACCCACTTACAAAAATGAGGTTGATATGAAAATGATGGACATTTTCAAATTTTCATTGTTTTTGTTTTTGAAAGCATGAAAAAGGGAAAACACAACCAAATAGTAGCTTCTGTGTGCAAGATTTGCATGGTTTGAGAAGAAATGGTTTATTTTGCTTGTATGAACATAAACTTCATCTTCATGGATTTCTGAAAGTGAAAACTGAGATAAGTTTTTCATGTAAAATTGTTAATGTTGGTCAGAAATTTGTATGAATTATAAGTTCATTATTTAATTATGTGAACTCGGTAGAAAATTGTTGAAGAATGCTTGGTAACACTAATTTGGCACCACCAACATGGAATGGACTATCTCTCTATTCTCTCTCTTCCACCTCATTAGGGGTAGATTATGGGTGCTATATTAGTGGGATGTAGCGTGATTGTGCTCATTATTGCCTTTGTATTCCTATTTGTCTTGAGATTTACCAAATTTCTGGATATGAATTCTTTGCCATTGTTTCTTTGCAATGATGTTGTTGTGCTTTTTTGTCCCAGTAATACACGTTAATAAAATACATAATTCAACCGTTTGAGTTCAAATTTGAAGTAAAAAGACATAAATTTGCTTTTTCTTTTTTTAGATTGATATAAATTTGCTTAAACTTGAAATCTAAATCATTGAATTATCACAGTAAAATCGTTGCAAAGAGATCAATGACAAAATATCCTAAACTCAAGTTTCTGGTCCTTCTCTATTACCACCACCACCTACTTAACTATTATTATGTTGCTAATAACATCAACTAATAACAGCATAATTCTAATTATATTTAGGGGAAATTTCAGTTCAGTTGAAGTTTATTTTTATTTTTTTAAAAAAAATTCAAATTATTGGAAAACTTTATAAATTTTCATACATAGAATATTAATTTTCTTCATAAATATATAATTATTTTGTAGAAATTTCACATAATTGTAATTTCTTCTTATAATACTATTCTGTCCGATTGAATTCTCCAATTGGACCGAGTCATCAAGCATGTGGCATCGAATTCTCCATTCGGACCGAGTCATCACGCATGTGGTACTGAGCACAAGATTTCTTATTCTCAAATCTTTCCATCCCTTCTCCCTGTACCTTTGTTCCAATGCATTTCTTGTTCTCAAATCTTTTCATCCTTTCTTTTTATCCCAAATACATTTTAAAACATTAGATCATGTCCCGAGATTTTGATTAAATTGTTAACCACCATCTCTTCTAAAAAATTAAAATATTAGATAGAGAGGCAACTTAAAAAATAAGTGTAATTATTTATAATTTTAATAATTAAGGAGACAGTGAAATTTGAATACAATATCTCTTATCTGTATCTAAAAACTTAAACTATTACACGCATGAACAATTTTATTATTTATACTATATCTTCAACATGAATCAATGGTGTGCTTGGCACGCGGAACATA
>JAPPVO010007005.1:0-31410 GCA_030407325.1 Camellia japonica
AAAAATAAAAAAAACACAAATAAACTTGAAAAATAATCATAGAATGGTTAAATTCTTACATCGAGTTGTTTCTGAACAATCTTAGCTCTCTTCTTTGGCCTCCGAGCTGGTTTTGAACCAGTCAACGAAAAGATATCCTCTTCAATCTCACGGCGAGAAAGCGAGATTGAGAACCTCTTCTTCTTCTTCTTCTCACTCTTCTCTGTTGCCTCCGCTTCAGCAGCGCTTCGCAACAAACCACCAGACTCTTGTTGCAATTGAGCTTTGTTCTCCTGCAACGACGCTGAATAGCTTTCGATACACCTCCATTCGCATTCGATAGATTGCGAATAGGCTTTCTCGGCCTCAAATTCCATGTCTTCGCCACCAATTCTTCCACTTCTCCTTCTTCGATACCTGTTTTTCCTTCATTTGAACATCTTCAGACTTGTTCTTTGTTCGGAGCCGAATACAGATCTTCGATCTGCCTTCTTTAGCTCCACTACCCTCAACATCCGACGCCTCCGCCGATTTCTTCTGCGATTTCTCGATTTTCTGATTCCGATTCTCGGATTCCGACTCGGAGGCCGAATAATCGCGCATCGGAGATTGTCGCGGCGGCGGAGATTGCAGGAGAGCCGAATCCAACGGCGGCGATGAGTCGGCGGGCCTGCGGCCGCGGTGGTGATTGTTTGTGTGGTTCTTGTTCCATTTCAAGTGCGGCAACGAGAAGTTGTGAAGAGGTTGAGACTTAGCTGGAACAGGTGAGGCCATTTTCCAATTCAGATTTCACAATCCGAATAACAAAAACACCATAAATCACTGAAATTTTGAAGAAAAAAGAGAGAATTTTCTAGAGAGAGATGTGAAGGTTTTTATCTTCTCACATCGGTTTTACAGAGATTTTCATTGATCAAAAAAACAGGTGAATTGTAGAGAGAGAAGCAGAAGGGATGAAGTGTTTCTTTGAAGAGGTGTATGTACAAGGTATATGTAGGCATATGTGTGTGTGTGTATATATATATAATCTTTGAAGAGGTGAAGCTTGAATGCAGACAATAAAAACCCTAAAAATGACAGAATTGCAAAGGAAAGATTAATGTAGAGAGAGAGAGAGAGAGAGAGAGAGAGAGATGGCTTGAGGAAGAGGAGAAGTGAGAGAGAAGAGATGGGTTGGGATGGGGTTTGGGATTGTGAAAATGAGAAGAGTTATAAATGTGAGGAGAGACAGCTCAGGCTCTGGTATGAAGAGAGAAGGGTTGTTCTATTTACATCCTTTTCTCTATTTTACATTTTGACTTTTTACATTATTTATTTATTTTTTTTTTATAATGATAGAGTACTTTAATTTTTAAATTCTAAAGAGAGTTTTAATGATGTGATAAGATAAAAAAATAAAAATATAAGCATACACATTACATTACATGTGGACCTCACTCTTTGTCATATTATTAGAGCTTTCTTTAAAATTTCAAAATTAAAACTCTATCTTTATTCTTATTTTTTTAATTTTCAAGTTACCAAAAAATATATAATTCACAAAAACAAAATTTTTAATTTACCAAAAAATAAAAATTGAGTTTTTAAAACTTATTTTTCAAAGCTAACTTGATAAAAATAAATATCAAATTTTGATTTTATTAATTTGTTAAAAGTTATTTCTACTTTAAAAATGTGAAAAATCATAGTAAAATAAATTTTGAAAATTTAATAATGTGACACTTCCACATCGTTTGTTGTCACTATTCCTCACATCGTCTGTTGTCACCATTCCTTCCTTTTCTTCATTTCTTGCCACCATCTTTCTCCGCCCCGTCCACCATTATTGTCACTCATTTCTTCACTTTTTGCCACTCATCGTTATCTTTTTACTATTTTTGCAACCTCATATTACCGTCTTTCTATCACTTATCATTATTTCTTAATGCACTCTGTCCCCATTATTATCTCCAATTTCAAAACCAAACTTGTTAAATTGCCAATTTCAAAACCAAACTCGTCAACACTTTATTGTTAAAATTTTATATTTGAAAGGATAATGAGAGAAAATAGACATGAAGATTTCGAGTGTAAACATAATGTGAGATGTTTAAAAAAAGGGATATGATGAGATAAATAGAAGCACCAAATATCATTGTTTTCATATTACCCTTCACGATTTGTTAAATCTACTCAAAATTTTATTTCTATAAATAATAGAAATTTTATGCAATTAGAAAAAAAAAAAAAAAACTTAGAAAAGTATTTAGAATTTGCATGTATGATGTAGATTATAAATGTGGTGTGGGTCACAATCAAAATAAATTTAATTTGTATATTTTAGTTTTTGGTTATTTTTGTCACATTTTTTATTTTCTAGGTATATGCATTGTTGTAAAAGTGCAATTGGCCTAAAAAATTAGTTTAAGCAAGATGTTAAAAAATATATTAACCTTGAAAAGATCATTAGAACAAATTATCAGTGAATTTAATTAAATTGTAACAATGTCCACTCTAAACTAATTGATAATGTAAGAGATAAAATGTACTTTCAAATATCTTCTCAGAAATATTTTGTTCCAAAAAAAAAAAAAACTTTTACAGGCCAATTGCAATTTTTTATTTTTTATTATTAAATAATCTGCAAAAAAAAAAAAAATTTGGAACTATTTTGTCTATAGAAAAATAAAATTTAAATTTATGTCAAAAGTTTTTTTTTCCACATCCTTCTAGTCTAGAAGAGATTAAAAAATAATTATTTCAAAAAAATTCAAAAAAGAGGTACGATAATTAAATTGGTAAATTACACTGACATTTCTTGAGGTTTGGTCTAATTATATTTCACCCCCTTGACATTTGAAAATTACATTTTCACCCCTATGGTTAATAGTCTAATTTCACAAACCCCTCTACTTATATATAAGGCAACAACTCCTAGTAGAAAAACAGAGGAAATTACATTGGAAAAAAAAAAAGTAAAGCAAAGCAAAGGAAAAGAAAAGAAAAAAACTCAAAGCAAGAAAAGAGAGAGTTCATGAGTTCAATGTCTTCATTCTGTATAAATAATTACAATGACAAGGGGTTAGTGTAATTTTCCAAATGTCAGAGGTGATATGCATTAAACCCAAATCTCAGGAGGTGTAAGTTTAATTTACCCTAAATACATTAAAAAAATTGTTTGGTTATAATTTTCAGAAACTCTTTTTAAACGGATTTTTGTTCATCTTTACTAAATTCTTTTTCATATTCTAGTCAATTTTTTTTTTTAATTTTGTAAATACATCTAAAAAGTAAAAAAGTTTAATTAAAATATGAAAAAAAAAATCACTAAAAACAAACGAAAACCCAAACAAAAATTCAAACATATTTTTGTTCTAATTTTCATTTATTTTTAGTATTTTTTTAAAATATTTTAGCTAATTTATTTTACATTTTAGATGCATCTTGATTAGGTACATCTAGTGCATCTAAAACTTATAAATAATTGATTAAAAGGCACTCGATCCATAAATCCGAATTTGGATTTTTTTTTTTGCCCAAAGGTCCATACTCTAAAATACTTTATTCACAAGGACATAAGCACAAACTCCTTCAAAAAAAATACTAGGAATAAATGAAAACTCATTTGAAAACAATTTTTGAAAAATCAAACCAAATAGATTGGTCTTTGGTGGACTAATTTTATTTTTATTTTTATAAAAGTTCTAGTCTAGTAGTATTTAAAATTTAATAAATTTTTTAAAATATTTATCAAACCAGCCCTAATTATATTTTTGAGTATCTTTGAAAGGTAAATTCACAAAATCTGTAAATAATTATAAAATATTTTTGATTGACTAACCCTTCAGTCGACCACTAAAGACACGTGAAATATTCATATGCATATGTGTGTAGGTCTTCCTCAAAGGTTGTAATTAATTTTATAAATTTTTTTTTTTCCTTTTTTTTTTTCAAGTAAATACATTTAATTTGAGTATTCCTTTTTTCTTTTCTCTTTTTTTAAAAAGTTTTTTTTGTTGTAACCATCATGCAATAAATTTATGTATATGAAACAAAAATAGGGTAGAAAGAGATTAGGTTTGTTAGAAAATTTTGGAAAGCATTTAATATTATTATAATTATTGTTATTTTTGTGTACAAGACAAAACAGATATTAACGATTGAACACAAATTAATTATTCAAATACTAACCATTGAAAAAACCCAATTCGATAGTGTTAATATTTGAACAATTAATTTTAGTTCAATTGTCAATATCCAAATAATTGATTGTTATTTGGTAATTGATATCCGAACAAATAATTGATATCTACAAAACGGCTCAATGTTGCACAAATTTCAATTATGTAAAGAACCTTGATCTATGATTGTGAAGTGTTGGTGACTCTTTGGCATTGGGTATTTTCCGACATGAAAAGGTTGGTTGTTTACATCAGTCTATCAATTGATTTTTCTCATATCTCTAGATTGAAGTAAAGCATTGCAAAAATTACGTAACAACTCTTGAAAGGCGTAAAGCCATTCGACATCCAACACTATTACCAATTCATTTGAAAGCGAGGTAGAAAGCCTTCTAATATTTCTTTATTTACGATTAAATAAATTAATCAAACATGCAATAATAGTTATTTTAATAGACAATGAGTGAGCAACAAGTTACGACTTTGACGAGAAAAATAGATATTTTGGAGACGAAAATCTCATGCCATTAAATTTATAAAAATTCAAGTACGTTGAGTTGTCATGACAAAACATCAAATAAGCATTTTAGAAGTGTTCAAAAAAATAAATAAGCAAATAAACATTTTAGAAAAATAAAAGAAAACCATTATATGTCTAACCAATAGTTAACACTTCCTACTTAAATTGGGAAGTACAATGAACACATTTAAGTCTTATAAATGCATATATGTAATATAAAAGAAAAGAGAAATGTTATGTATCCCAAATATTCTACTAAACTTCTCACATATGTGGATTCACACAAATTTACATGTGTGTGGGTCCCATATCCATGTGAAAAGTTTGATAGAATATTTGGTAGAATATTTAGGATCTCTAACATAACTCAAAAGAAAATAATATCATACAATTATTGAGGTGAATCCATTGTTGTCCTAGTTTTTCCTAGTTCTAGCAATTTTAAATAGGTTATGTATGTACATATATTTTACATTTGACCTATGTAATCACTGACAACTGTATTTGATTTGGAAGAGAATTTAATTTCGTACAATCTATTGTAAATTGAAAATAGATAATAAGAAAATAAAGGTTAAAAATATTCATGCTAGTTTCTCAATAGTTGATTTTTTAAGAATTTATTTAAGTTATTTTTTGTATAAAAATTTGTATGTAAGAATTGTACCAAATACGCTCACCCAATTTTTTAAATTTAAAAATATTATAAATAATTTTCAATAAACTATACCAAAAAGAACCGAGTAAATTGCTTATGTTTTGTACTAATTAATGTTCAATCTTTTACAGTATCTGGGACAATAACAAAAAAAATAATAATAATCTTAAGGTTTGAGTCTTATAACAAAATAAATCTTGATTTTTAATTTTGTCAATTTAAACACTAATCTTTTGAGTTGTTTTCAATCTAAATCGTTCGTCTATTTTCATTAAGTAAAACCAACGGAAACAAAGTATTTTAGTTATTAAATTAAATATAAATATAGATAAAATGTTTAAAATATTCTTTTTCATTGAGTTTAATAACTAAAATACTTATTTTTTTAATCAATTTTACTTAACGAAAATAAACAAATGGTTTAGATTGAAAATAAATCAAAAGTTTAGGATTTAAATTGACAAAATTAAAAATTCAGAATTTATTTTGTTATAAACGTCAAATGCTAATTTTTTTATTATTTTTTTTAGTCACTTTTCCTTTTTATTTAATAAACAACTCTAACATCCTATCTCCCCAGATTTAGGTAATCTGAATGCTTAAATTACATGCGTTACAAGCATTTATTTTGCAGTTGGGTCAAAATAGTTATCTTTTGGTATTATTATTATTATTTTCAAAAATAAAAAAGGAAAATTATTCAGTGTGTTTGGTTTGAGTTTTCTGAATTAAGTTTTTTAAAAATTGAGTTTTTTGGTTTTCTTGTTTTTTTGTTTTTAGTGAATATTTTAAAAATTTTAAACATTTTTTTTTTACTTTTTTAGATGTACCTTACTTAGATGTATCTAAAAAGTAAAAAAATTGTGAAAAAATATTTTAAAAAATTAATAAATACATAAAAATACAAAATATGTACTAAATTCTTGTATTTTTTTTTTTTGTATTTTTGATATTTAGTGAATTTTTAAAAGATTTTTTTTACAATTTTTTTACTTTTTAGGTGTATTTATGTTAGGTGTGTCTAAAAAGTAAAAAAATTGTCTAAAATATTAAAAAAATTCAGTAAAAACAAAAAAACACAAAAAATAAGAAAGCAGAATTTTCTGAAAAGTGTTTTCTGAAAAATGGAAACAAGTAAATTTTTTTTTTCAAAGTTTGATCCTTGTAACAAAATAAACCCCGAAATTTAATTTTGTCAATTTAAATCATGAACTTTTGATTTGTTTTAAATCTAAAACATTTGTCTATTTCCATTAAGTAAAATCAAATTAAAAAATAAGCATTTTAGTCATTAAACTCAATAAAAAATAAAAAATAAGTATTTTAGTTATTAAAAATCATCGTTTAATTTTTTATAGACTTAAAAGACAAAAAAATATTGTGAATTAAATCAGTGAACAACTTTATCTTTTATTATACGAGCTAATTTCACTCTCATCTCGCTCTCTCACACACACGCAAATCTTCACCATCTCCATTGTTTGTCGATTGCCTCTCTATTGCCAGTCGACATCGCTCCTTGTCATTACCATTCACCGATGTCTTTGATCTACAACTAGCAACTACAAATTCATCTTTCATTAGCGCAGCTTATCTTCTCAAATCTATTAGAAAAAAGCCACTAGAGTTGAGTTTTTAAGACTTACTTTTAAATTTTTTTTTTTTAAACAAATTAGAAAGTATCTCGATATAAGTAAATATCAAAAAAGCTTATTTTTATTTTTTTTAAAAAAAATAGAAAGTATCTTCATATAAGTAACCATCAAAAAAAAATTAAATTTTTAATAGACATGAAGATTGTGAGTGTAAACAGAATGTGAGATATAATGAGAAGCACCAAATATCATTATTTTCATATATGTTACCCTTCACGATTTGTTAAATCTACTTGAAATTTTAGGTAGTTAGAAAAAAAAAAAAATTAGAAAAGGCAAAACACCCCAATTACATCACTCTATTTATTTTTTTGTACGTCTTTTCATAAAAAGTCAAAAAATTAATAAAAATAATTAATTTTTAAACGAGTCCTAAATGTGGTGTGGGTAACAATCAAAATGAATTTGATATATATATTTTAGATTTTGGATACTTTCGTCATATTTTTTATTTTCTAGCTCTATGCATTGTTGTAAAAGTGCAATTGGCCTAAAAATTAGTTTAAGCAAATTGCCCCTTGAAAGATGTCAAAAAATATATTAACCATGAAAAGATCATTAGAACAAATTATCAGTGAATTTAATTAAATGAGAGAGAAGAGATGGGTTGGGATGGGGTTTGGGATTGTGAAAATGAGAAGAGTCATAAATGTGAGGGGAGACAGCTCAGGCTCTGGTATGAAGAGAGAAGGGTTGTTCTATTTACATCCTTTCGTCTCTATTTTACATTTTGACTTTTTAAATTATTTATTTATTTTTTTAACAATGATAGAATTCTAATTTTCAAACTCTAAAGAGAGTTCTAGTGATGTGACAAGAGAAAAAAATAAAAAAATATATAAGCATACACATTACATTATATGTGGACCTCACTCTTTGCCACATTATTAGAATTCTCTTTAAAATTCCAAAATTAGAACTTTCAATCTTTATTTTTATTTTTTTAATTTTCAAGTTACCAAAAAATATATATTTCACAAAAATAAAAATTTTACCAAAAAATAAAATTTGAGTTTTTAAAACTTAATTTTCAAAGCTAACTTGATAAAAATAAATATCAAAATTTGATTTTATTAATTTGTTAAAAGTTATTTCTACTTTAAAAATGTGAAAAATCGTAGTAAAATAAATTCTGAAAATTTAATAACGTGACACTTCTACATCGTCTGTTGTCACTATTCCTCACATCGTCTGTTGTCACCATTCCTTTCTTTTCTCGATTTCTCACCACCATCTTTCTCCGCCTTGTCCACCATTATTGCCACTCATTTCTTCACTTTTCGCCACTTATCATTATCTTTTTACTGTTTTTGTGACCACTTATTACCGTCTCTCTATCACTTACCATTATTTCTTAACGCACTCTATCACATTATTATCTCCAATTTCAAAGCCAAACTTGTCAAATTGCCAATTTCAAAACCAAACTTGTCAACACTTATTGTTAAAATTTTATATTTGAAAGGATAATGAGAGAAAATAGACATGAAGATTTCGAGTGTAAACATAATGTGAGATGTTTAAAAAAAAGGGATAAAATGAGATAAATAGAAGCACCAAATATCATTGTTTTCGTACGTTACCCTTCGCGATTTGTTAAATCTACTCAAAATTTTATTTCTATAAATAATAGAAATTTTATGCAGTTAGAAAAAAAAAAAAAAACTTAGAAAAGTATTTAGAATTTGCATGTATAATGTAGATTATACTAATGTGGTGTGGGTCACAATCAAAATAAATTTAATTTGTATATTTTAGTTTTTGGTTATTTTTGTCACATTTTTTATTTTCTAGGTATATGCATTGTTGTAAAAGTGCAATTGGCCTAAAAAATTAGTTTAAGCAAGATGTTAAAAAATATATTAACCTTGAAAAGATCATTAGAACAAATTATCAGTGAATTTAATTAAATTGTAACAATGTCCACTCTAAACTAATTGATAATGTAAGAGATAAATTGTACTTTCAAATATCTTCTAGGAAATATTTTGTTCCAAAAAAAAAAAAAAAAACTTTTACGGGCCAATTGCAATTTTTTATTTTTTTTATAAAATAATCTGCCAAAAAAAAAAATGGAACTATTTTGTCTATAGAAAAATAAAATTTAAATTTATGTCAAAATTTTTTTTTTCACATCCTTCTAGTCTAGAAGAGATTAAAAAATAATTATTTCAAAAAAAATTCAAAAAAGAGGTACGATAATTAAATTGGTAAATTACACTGACACTCCTTGAAGTTTGGTCCAATTACATTCCACCCCCTTGACAATCTAAAAATTACACTCTCACCTCAGTGGTTAATAATCTAATTTCACAAACCCCTCTACTTATATATAAGGCAACAACTCCTAGTAGAAAAATAGAGGAAATTACATTGAAAAAAAAAAAAGTAAAGCAAAAGAAGAAAAAAAAAAACAGAGGAAGTAAAGCAAAGCAAGAAAAGAGAGAGTTCATGAGTTCAATGTCTTCATTTCGTATAAATAATTACAATAGCAGGGGGTTAGTGTAATTTTCCAAATGTCAAGGGGTGATATGTATTAAACCCAAACATCAGGGGGTGTAAGTTTAATTTACCCTAAATAAATTTAAAAAATTGTTTGGTTATAATTTTCAGAAACTCTTTTTAAACGGGTTTTTGTTTATCTTTACTGAATTCTTTTTCATATTTTAGTCATTTTTATTTATTTATTTTGTAGATACATCTAAAAAGTAAAAAAGTTTAATTAAAATATGAAAAAAAAAATTCACTAAAAACAAACAAAAACCCAAACAAAAATTGAAACAGATTTTTGTTTTAATTTTCGTTTATTTTTAGTATTTTTAAAAAATATTTTAGCTAATTTATTTTACTTTTTCGATGTTAGGTGCATCTAGTGCATCTAAAAAGTAAAAATAATTGATTAAAAGGCACTCGATCTATAAATCCAAATTTGGATTTTTTTTTTGTCCAAAGGTTCATACTCTAAAATACTTTATTCACAAGGACATAAGCACAAGCTCCTTCAAAATATCCAAACTACCAAAACAAACCCTCACTATTTTTCTCTTCTCTCTCTCTCACTTCTCTTTTTATCTCTGACACCACCACCATTGTCCTTCCCCCCTCCTCCCCCCAACACCACCGTCTTGTCGTCCTCCACTCTGTCGACGACTTGAGATCACCATCTTGTTGTCACCGTCCTCACCAAAACAAACCATCACTCTCATATTATCTCCTCCGATGGCCTCCTCTAGCGGCCTGTTCAACTCCTCTTCTCTTGTCTCTCTAGATTTGTGAAGGATTTGAATATGAGATGTAGTAGATTTAATTGATCTAGATGCTTCGAAAATCTTTAAAGACGTAAGGATCTTAGATGTATGATTGACTTTGATGAAGATCTTGAAACATTTGATCAGTTTCTGAAGATTTTCCAAGAATTTCAACATATTTTACAAGCATTTGTTAGCTTTACATCTAAATCTTTACTTGTTCAAGCATTTGATGACGATTGAGTTTATGGTCAAATATTCTCTTTACATCATTTGATTTGTTTACATCTTTACAAAATCTTCACATCTAGATTGTCATCTAGATCTTTACTTGTTCAATTAGTTTAAATTTTAATTGTGTTAGCTTTACATCTAGATCGTCAAAAAATCTAGATGCTTGGAAGGCTAATTGATCAAGCAACTAGTCCATATGTGTTGGATCGAACAACTGGTCCACATATTTGGTTTGACGGAAAGAGAGAGAGAGAGAGTAGATTCCAACAGATAGATACACAAATAGAATAGATAGGTCACAAAATTGAACTGATAAAAATATAGGATCCAAATTTGAAAAGATAAGATAAAAAAATCAAACAGATAGTGTCAAAGTTTGAATAGATAGATTAAAAATAAACTTGGTTAATTTTAACAGATAGATCAAAATTTTAACAAAAAGATTCAACAAAAAAAAAAAAAAAATCAACAGATAGATTCAAAAAAATTTCAATAGATAGTCAAAAAAATTAAATAGATAGATTAAGAGGTAAAATTAGAAATAAAATATCCTCGAAAATAATAAAAGGATTTCTCACCAAACTATTTCACAAAAGGTGAATCTCTCATCAATAAAAAAATATTCACTGGACCTAATGCCTTCAACAATTATTAGATTGGACTTTTCAACAATTTTCTTTTGATTAAAATATAAAAAAATACTGAAAATAAATGAAAACTCATTTGAAAACAGTTTTTGAAAAATCAAACCAAATAGATTGGTCTTTGGTGGACTAATTTTATTTTTATTTTTATAAAATTTATAGTCTAGTAGTATTTAAAATTTAATTAATTTTTTAAAATATTTATCAAACCAGCCCTAATTATATTTTTGAGCATCTTTGAAAGGTATATTCACAAAATCTGTAAATAATTATAAAATATTTTTGATTAACTAACCCTTCAGTCGACCACTAAAGACACGTGAAATATTCATATGCATATGTGTGTAGGTCTTCCTCAAAGGTTGTAATTAATTTTATAAATTTTTTTATTACCTTTTTTTTTTTCAAGTAAATACATTTAATTTGAGTATTCCTTTTCTCTTTTGTTTTTTTTTTTTGAAAGTTTTTTGTTGTATCCATCATGCAATAAATTTATTTATATGAAACAAAAATAGGGTAGGAAGAGATTAGGTTTGTTAGAAAATTTTGGAAAGCACTTAATATTATTATAATTATTGTTCTTTTTGTGTACAAGACAAAACAGATATTAACGATTGAACACAAATTAATTATTCAAATACTAACCATTGAAAAAAACCCCGTTCGATAGTGTTAGTATTTGAACAATTAATTTTAGTTCAATTGTCAATATCCAAATAATTGATTGTTATTTGGTAATTGATATCCGAACAAACAATTGATATCTACAAAACAGCTCAATGTTGCACAAATTTCAATTATAAGAACCTTGATCTATGATCGTGAA
The DNA here is from genome assembly GCA_030407325.1 of Camellia japonica. NCBI lineage: Eukaryota > Viridiplantae > Streptophyta > Magnoliopsida > Ericales > Theaceae > Camellia > Camellia japonica. The sequence goes on from JAPPVO010007005.1 coordinate 11,925, forward strand.
GTGTTGGTGACTGTTTGGCATTGGGTATCTTCCGACGTGAAAATGTTGGTCGTTTACATCAGTCTATCAATTGATTTTTCTCAGATCTCTAGATTGAAGTAAAGCATTACAAAAATTACGTAACAACTGCTGAAAAGTGTAAAGTCATTCGACATCCAACGCTATTACCTATTCACTTGAAAGCGATAGTTGATTCTACGAGACAGAAAGCCTTCTAATATTTCTTTATTTAAGATTAAATAAATTAATAAGACATGCAATAATAGTTATTTTAATAGACAACGAGTGAGCAACAAGTTACGACTTTGAAGAGAAAAATATATATTTTGGAGACGAAAATCTCATGCCATTAAATTTATAAAAATTCATGTACGTTGAGTTGTCATGACAAAACATCAAATAAACATTTTAGAAGTGTTCAAAAAAATAAATAAGCAAATAAACATTTTAGAAAAATAAAAGAAAACCATTATTGTCTAACCAATAGTTAACACTTCTTACTTAAATTGGGAACACATTTAAGTCTTATAAATGCATATGTAATATAAAAGAAAAAAAAATGCTATATATCTCAAATATTCTACTAAACCTCTCATATGGGGTGAGACTCACAGATCCACATCTGTATGGGTCCTACACCCATGTGAAAAGTTTGATAAATATTTGGTAGAATATTTGGGATCTCAGCATAACTCAAAAGAAAATAATGTCATACAATTATTGAGGAGAATCCATTGTTGTCCTAGTTTTTCCTAGTTCTAGCAATTTTAAATAGGTTATACATGTAATATATTTTACATTTGACCTATGTACTCACTGACAACTGTATTTGATTTGGAAGAGAATTTATTGTAAATTGAAAATAGATAATAAGAAAATAAAGGTTAAAAATATTCATATGCTAGTTTCTCAATAGTTGATTTTTTAAGAATTTATTTAACTTATTTTTTGTATAAAAATTTGTATGTAAAAATTGTACCAAATACGCTCACCTAATTTTTTAAATTTAAAAATATTATAAATAATTTTCAATAAACTATACCAAAAAGAACCGAGTAAATTGCTTATGTTTTGTACCAATTAATGTTCAATCTTTTATAGAATCTGGGACAATTATAAAAAAAAAAATCTTAAGGTTTAAGTCTTATAACAAAATAAATCACGATTTTCTAATTTTTTCAATTTAAATACTAATTTTTTGAGTTGTTTTTAATCTAAATCATTCATCTATTTTCGTTAAGTAAAATCAACGGAAACAAAGTATTTTAGTTATTAAATTCAATGTAAATATACATAAAATGTCTAAAATATTCTTTTTCATTGAGTTTAATAACTAAAATACTCAATTTTTAAATTAATTTTATTTAACGAAAATAAACAAATGATTTAGATTGAAAACAAATCAAAAGTTTAGGATTTAAATTGACAAAATTAAAAATTTAGAATTTATTTTGTTACAAGCGTCAAATCTTAATTATTTTTATTCTTTTATTTTTTTTTATAACTTTTCCTTTTTATTTAATAAACAAGTCTAACATCCTATCTCCCCAGATTTAGGTAATCTGAATGCATAAATTGCATGCGTTACAAGCATTTATTTTGAGGTTGGGACAAAACAATTATCTTTTGGTATTATCATTATTATTTTCAAAAATAAAAAAGGAAAATTATTAAAAAAAAATTCAGAGTTCGACACTTGTAACAAAAAAAATCTCGAAATTTAATTTTGTCAATTTAAATCATGAACTTTCGATTTGTTTTAAATCTAAAATATTTGTCTATTTCCATTAAATAAAATCAAATTAAAAAATAAGTATTTTAGTTATTAAACTCAATAAAAAATAAAAAATAAAAAATAAGTTTTTGGTCATTAAAATCCATCGTTTCATTTTTCATAGACTTAAAAGACAAAAAAAATATTGTGAATTAAATCAGTGGACAACTTTATCTTTTATTATACGGACTAATTTCACTCTCATTTCTCTCTCTCTCTCTCTCTCTCTCTCTCTCTCACACACGCACGCACGCGCAAATCTTCACCTTTTCCATCGTTCGTCGATTGGCTCTCTATTACCAGTCGACATCGGTGATCGCTCATTGTCATTACCATTCACCGATGTCTCTGATCTACAACTAGCAATTACAAATTTATTTTTCATTAACGCAGCTTATCTTCTCAAATCTATTAGAAAAAAGCCACTAGAGTTGAGTTTTTAAGACTTACTTTTAATTTTTTTTTTTTACAAAAAAATTAGAAAGTATCTCGATATAAGTAAATATCAAAAAAGTTTATTTTTATTTTTATTTTTTAAAAAAATAGAAAGTATCTTCATATAAGTAAATATCGAAAAAAAAAATATTTTTTAATAGACATGAAGATTGTGAATGTAAACAGAACGTGAGATATAATGAGAAGCACCAAATATCATTGTTTTCATATGTTACCCTTTACGATTTGTTAAATCTACTTGAAATTTTAGGTAGTTAGAAGAAAAAAAATTAGAAAAGTGTATAAAATTTGCATGTATGATTTTGGGGTGAGACAAAAGGCAAAATACCCAATTACATCACTCTATTTATTTTTTTGTATGCCTTTTCGTAAAAGTCGAAAAGTCAATTAAAATAATCAATTTTCAAATGAGCCCTAAATGTGGTGTGGGTCACAATCAAAATGAATTTGATTTATATATTTTAGATTTTGGATACTTTTGTCATATTTTTTATTTTCTAGCTATATGCATTGTTGTAAAAGTGCAATTGGCCTAAAAAATTAGTTTAAGCAAATTGCCCCTTGAAAGATGTCAAAAAATATATTAACCTTGAAAAGATCATTAGAACAAATTATCAGTGAATTTAATTAAATTGTAACAATGTCCACTCTAAGCTAATTGATAATGTAAGAGATAAATTGTACTTTTAAATATCTTTTTAGAAATATTTTGTTGAAAAAAAAATCTTTTACAAGCCAATTGTGATTTTTAATTTTTTTTCTTAAAAATAATCTGTAAAAAAAAGAATCATTTTTTTTGGAACTACTTTATCTATAGAAAAATAAAATTTAAATTAATGCAATTTTTTTTCCCACATCCTTCTATTCTAGAAGGGATTAAAAAATAATGTTTCTTAAAAAAAATTCAAAAAAGAGGTACGATAAATAAATTAAAAAATTTGTTTAGTTATAATTTTTAGAAACTATTTTTAAACAGATTTTCGTTTGTTTTTACTGAACTTTTTTCATACTTTAGTCAAATTTTTTTTATTTTGTAGATACAACAGGATTGGATGCATCTAAAAAGTAAGAAAGTTTAACTAAAATATATAAAATAAAAAAAAAATCACTAAAAACAAACGAAAACCCAAACAAAAATTCAAACAGATTTTTGTTCAAATTTTAGTCTATTTTTAGTGATTTTTTAATAAATATTTTAGCCAATTTATTTTACTTTTTAGATGCATCTTATTAGATAAATCTAAAATGTGCAAAGAATTGATTAAAATAAAAAAAATACTAAAAATAAATGAAAATTCATCTGGAAATAATTTTTGAAAATTAAACTAAACAGATTGGTCAACCAAAGAGTTTTGACCTAGTTAGCTTGCCCTTTGGAGTCTTTTCTAAGGAGGAGATCTTAGGTTCCACCTTTCTAAGAGTGGAATGGGAGGACAAGAGTTTCTTGGCAAGATGTGAATTTCAACTCCCCAAAGTAGTAATATCTAATAATTAATCATTAACTTTTGCAGATAAAAAAAAAAAAGACTAAATAGATTGGTCTTTCATGGATTAATTTTATTTTTATTTTTATAAATTTCTAGCCTAGTAGTATTTAAAATTTAATTAGTTTTTTTAAATATTTATCAAATCCACCCTAATTATATTTTTGAGCATCTTTGAAAGGTAAATTCACAAAATCTATAAATAATTATGAAACATTTTTGATTGACTAACCTTTCAATCAAGACTACTAAAGACATGTGTCCATGATGTGAAATATTATCAGATGCATATGTGTGTAGGTCTTCCTTAAAGGTTGTAATTAATTTTACAAATTTTTTTTTTTTTTTTTTTTTTAAAAGTAAATACAAATTTTACCTAACTATCATTTATTTGAGTATTCCGTTTCTCTTTTTTTAAAAGTTTTTGTTTTTTAATCGTCATGCAATAAATTTATACAAAACAAAAATATGGTAGAAGGAGATTAGGTTTGTTAGAAAAATTTAGAAAGCATTTAATATTATTATAATTATTGTACATGATAAAATTTTTAGTTTACGTAATTTTTTCATACAGATATTAACGAGTGAACACAAATTAATTATTCAGATATCAACTATTGAAAAAAAACCTAGTTCAATAGTGTTAATATTTGAACAAAAAATTTTAGTTCAGTTGTTAATATCCAAATAATTTATTGTTATTTGGTAATTGATATCCACAAAACGGCTCAATGCTGTGCAAATTTGAATTATATAAAGAACCTTGAACTACGATTGTGAAGTGTTGTGACTCTCAGGCGTTGGTTATTTCTGGCGTGAAAAGGTTGTTTGCTTACATCAATCTATCAATTGTTTTTTTTTTTTTCCAGATCTCCAGATTAAAGTAAGGCATTGCAAAAATTAGGCGACAAAGCATAAAACCATTAGAGATCCAATGCTATTATCTATCCATTCGAACGCTATAGTTGGTTCTATAAGGCAGAAAGCTTTCTATTCTTTCTTTACTTAAGATAAAATAAAGCAGTTGGACATGTAGTAAAAATTATTTTAACAGACAATGAGTGAGCAGTAAGTTACGACTTTGACAAGAAAATTAAGATAGAAAAATAGATATTTTAGAGAAAGAAATCTCATGCCATTAAATTTATAAAAAAAAATTCATGTATGTTGAGTTGCCATGACAAATCATCTAATAAACATTTTAGAAAAATAAAAGAAAACAATTATATGTCTAACCAATAGTTAACACTTCTTACTTAAATTGGTAACTACAATGAATGCATTTACGTCTTATAAATGCGTATGTTATAAAAGAAAATAATAACATCATCTCCATTAGATAGATTATAATTATTGAGGAGAGTCCATTGTTGTCCTAGTTTTTCCTAGTTGTAGCAATTTTAAATAGGTTACTATGTACACATATTTTTACATTTGACCTATGTAATCCATGACAATTGTATTTGATTTGGAAGAGAACTTAATTTGGTACAATCTATTGTAAATTAAAAATAGATAACAAGAAAACAAAGGTTAAAAATATTCATATACTAGTTTCTCAATAATTGTTTTTTTAAGAATTTATTTAAGTTATTTTTGTATTAAAAAAAAATGTTAGAATTGTACCAAATATTTTAACTCAATTTTTAAAATTAAAAAAATATTATAAATAATTTTCAATAAACTGCACCAAGAAGAACCGAGTAAATTGCTTATGTTTTGTACCAATTAATGTTCAATCTTTTCCAGAATCTGTCAACAAAATCACAATTTTACCCATATTAATTAAAAAATAATGTTAGAGACTCCAAATATTCTACCAAAAGTTTTACCAAATGTCTCACATGGGTGTGGGACCCACACAATGTGGGTTCCATATGGGTCCCACAGTGAGACATTTGATAAAACTTTTGGTAAAATTTTTGAGCCCTCTAGCATTTGTGTTAATTAAATAATTAAACAATGCTTTAATATTCCAACTAGTGGAGGTGAATTTGACGGGGAAGGCCTTCTTTGGCAATCATTAAAGAATGCTTTCATCAAATAAAAAAAATTAATTATTATTATTATTTTTTATCACTCATAAATTATAAGTATCAGCTAAATGTATAAGACGTTACTCTAGAGTTTGTCTCTTTACCGTTCACTATTTGTATAAATTATTAAATAATAGTTGAAATACGAAACTCAACAGACTAAGATCTTTTAAGTATAGGTATAAAAATGGCTTGGCCCAGCCCGCCGTTGGGCCTAGCGGGCTTTGCCAAAAATCGGGCTGACCAGGCCCACTTGCTTAAAATCTCAGCCAAATCCAAGCCCAAGTCCAAAGGATACTTGGGCCTCAAGCGGGCTGGCGGGCAGGGCCACTGGGCCTAGGCCGAGCCTGACCATTTATTTATTTATTGTCACGCTCCAAATTGTATCACCTAGATATATTATCAAAACCTTTAATTTAAGTCCAGTTATATACACTCATTGGAATAATAATTACACTGGATAGAAGGTGCCCAAGGTTGACATTGAAACATTTCAAAACAAATAATTACATGAGTAGACACCCGTCAATCCCAAATTACAACATATTTTTATTTACACATTATATACCAATTACACAAAAGAAAATGGACTTCTGAATCTTCAACTGGTGTTTCCGACTTTGTTTCCTGAAAATGATGAAAACAATGTGGGATGATCAAATATGTCCAGTAGGAATCTACAATGATTCTTAACAATAAGATCGATAGATATATGTGATCATGAATGTTAAAGGATGATACATAAATAAATAATGTGCCTTTATACACAAAATAAAATATATATAGGTGATACATTCCTAATGAAAATCCACTAACTTTTCAAAGAAAACTCCTTCTATCTTCTTACCATTCTTGTATAATTTCAAATAATTTTTTTTTTTTTAACATTACCTAAAGATCTTAGGTTTATGAACCATGCACTATCAATGATCACACATCCTACCTTTTAGCTCACAACTAGCCATCGTTCCACCATAATCTACCTAACTTCAATATATACATATATTTACACTTATTTTAACACATTAAATAACTAATTCATATAAAACAATTCAATTCATTTCCATGGTTTCAAACTTATACAGTTCAATTCTCCATTTCCAATTATCATACACACATACCAATCCCATTTGTTGGCTACATATTTTGTACAAGCCAATTACAATTCGACGCGTGGTGAAATAAGGGTAATATAGGAAGACTATTCAGGTCCTCGATCCTGATCGTACACGTGGCAGTTAGTATTGGTTATTACGAGATCTGAGTAGCAGCGGATCAACAAAGAGATACAAAGTGACGTGGCTTCAACGGTTACTCGCATTTCAGATTCAAATTTAGGAGGGAAGCCTAACTGCAAGTAATGGCGTAATGGAGCTAATATTGGGGCAACATGATCGACGATCATGGAGGAGCAGTTCGACGGTTGGAAATGCAATTCGATGGTCATCCTTGAGCAGTATAAATAGTAGAGAAGGTCCTAGAAAAAGTCCCTAGACTCAAATCCAAAAAACCAGTCTTATTCTACTTTAATTCCTTTCCAATTTTCCTTTCTAGTTTTATATTTACAGTCTTACATTTACAGTTCTTTACATTACTGTACTTTAAAATTCCTGCACTGCACTTCGTTTCATAGGAATAGTTTCAAGTAGATTTGCTGTAAACCTCTACAAGGCTGAGTTTGGATCATTGTAAGTCTTTTCATCTTAATGAAATACTTCGACTGTTCTTCAATTCATTGTTATTTGTTTAATTCTCCTAAGTCAAGCCACCAGTAAAAGTCCTCTTCATTGAGGCTGAAAGAACTAAAACACAATCGTCTGATAATTGGTTGGCAATTAATTTTCTGTAAGGACTAATTGATCCTTGCTGGCACGCTCGCAATTACAAAAATAACCTTCGAAAGCCAAAAAGCCAACATATATTTTTGGCACGCCCGGTGGGACTACATTTAAAATGGCTAGACGTAGAAGACAAGGAGAAAATGAACGCTTGGAAGAAGGCGTGGAAGGAGAGGTAGAGATACCTAATCCAGAGGATAATGTGATAACACGTCCTGTGGAAACTCCTATTTTATCAGAACCTATGGTCGAACAGACCAGCACTTCAGAACAAGTACCATATGCTCATAATATTGGACGAGATCAAGGAATTGGACCATCCACTGTTCCATCTACTCAGCCAATAAATCCATGGGGTGGCCTAGTAGATGCTATAGGACAACAATTAATGAACACGATGGAAATGTGGGCAACATCCTTTTTGGATCGAATGAATAACCACCAACCAACAAGTGCAAGACATATCGAGGAAATTTCAAATGTCCCTCAGCAAAGATTGACTAGAGATAAACAGCCTATGCAAGTTAATAGACATTCTAATGGTCAAATTAGTAATCAGAACTATGAAAGACCATCACCTTAGTCTTGGTACGAACCTATTCCGAGGTCTATAACAGGTCAAAATGCCTCAGTACTTAACAGTGAAGCCATGCAATTTGGTGGATCTGGCCTAGTACAAGAAAATGGCATAAGAATGGTTCCAAATCCTATGTTTGAAGCCATACCTGGCACAAGGGGGTTCACTAATCCCTTATTCGAATTTATACCCGGGGGGTTGGAAGGTTTTCCTATAAATAGAAGAGATATAACATCAGTTCCAGCACCTTTCGCAGGATAGGCTCAAAGGGGTTACCCACACCCCCAACAGCAACCTGCACCACAGGGACAACTAATCCCAAATGTACCACCTTATGGACCAAGAGGACCACAGGCACAAGTTTGCCCACCAAATCCTGTGTTTGCCCTTCCAGTAGTGGTTCAGTAGGCACAAAATATGGTCCCTAGGGACCAAATTGCTGACATTGTTAGAGAGATGTGTGGACCAATGGCTCAGGGGGTCCAGACTCCAGTGTACAGGAAATCGTATCCAGAATGGGTAGACAGGGTACATGAATACCCAAGAGGTTTCAGGATACCAGACTTTGCCCTTTTTTATGGGAATGGAAACCAATCAACAGTAGAGCATATTGCTAGGTTTGCTGCTCAATGCGGCGAATTTACTAATAATGATTATATGAAGTTAAGGTTATTCCCAAATTCCCTAACTGGGGGTGCATTTATATGGTATATTAACCTTACACCTGGCTCTATCCAGACTTGGCAACAAATGGAAGAGGCATTTCATGCCCAATTCTTCCAATCAGAGCTAGAGGTTTCCATGGCAGACTTGGCAAGATTAAGTCAAAGGCTTGATGAGAAGGCTACTCAGTTCATTACCAAATTTAAAAGGGCTCGAAATAAGTGTAGAGTCATCTTACCAGAGCCAGAATTCGTGAGATTGGCTCAAAATGGTTTAGAGTTTAGGCTTCGAAAGAAGTTTGACTCGACTGAGTTCAGAGACTTAGTAGAACTCACCTATAAGGTGTCTAGATACGAAGCATTATTAGAGGAAGAACAAGATCGAAATAATGCATCGTATAAGACATATTATAGAGATCCTAATTATGAGATCGATGCAGCAGAGATTGTGGGGAAAGAACCTGTAATCTGTGAAGCATTAATTCATAAAGATACAACAATTGACCAACAGTTTAAAAAGAAAGACCTTCACAGGAAATACTCTTTCGATTTAACTAAGGCAGATGACATTTTTGATCATTTGTTTGCAGCCAACTTTCTTAAGTTACCAAAAGGAGTCAAAATTCCATCTCCTGATGAACTTAAAGGAAAAGTATATTGTAAATGGCATAATTCTTGGTCTCACTCGACTAAGAACTGTATTGTTTTTCGAGACAGGATCCAAGAACAAATTCAGAAGGGAAGTTTGAAATTCCCAACCAAAGCAGAAAAGGCCATGGGAATCGACAGTAATCCATTCCCAAAAATTGGAGAGGCGGCAGCCAATGTCATTGTGCCAGACTTTCAGAATCTGTCTTTGAAAGAATTGGAAGAAGTCAATGTGCAGATGTACATGGCCAACCAGAAAACTACCAAGAAAGACACTGGAAATCTACCAGCTATTGGACAAGATTTCTCACACCAGGGGGAAGATTCTGATGAGGAAGCACTGGATAACGATTCCTTAGAAGCAGCTGTAATGCAAAGGATGTGTCCCAGGTGCAGACTAAGTTACAAGTGGTTGAAGGGGCTTCCAATTGATGGGAAGCAGTACTACAAGGATGTGTAAAGACGTCCTAAACCAACCAATGCTTATAATAAAAGGCCATATCCATCTGGTGTTAGGCAGCAGCCATTGATGGTCGAACCAACAGCCGATAGAATGCATGTTAAAGGCAAGAGGCCTTTGTATGAATCCAGATCACCTAATTATTACAGGATGGAGAGCAGTCATTCTGAAAGGAGATTGGAGAAGGGTTCAGTTTATGGGGTCAAAGCCAGAGATTGGCCCCATAGATCAACTTCACGCAGGACAGAAAGTGGACACCTTCATTAAAGGCCTGAGTTAGGCCCAAAGCATGAAGTCAGGGCCAAGCAGTGGTGTCACGACCCAAACCCGGCCCTATGGGTTTAGCACCGTAACCGGCCAGTAATCCGTGATTACCGAAGGCCTGCTTAACAGTAATACAGTATAACAGAGTTCAGGGCCTGGCGGAAGCCAATACAGTAAGTAACTAGTGTCCATTGAGCTGTGAAAATCTGTATGCCAAAAACATTTTTCATGCATTCAAATAGTTCAACACAGTACAGGCTATACAGTCATACACAAACATTCAGTACGGGGACTTAATCCCTCGATAACAGTGCAGTAGAACAGTAAACAGTCTATACAGTGATACAAAACAGTGAGGAGTCCGATGGGAAAACCCAAAACAAAATCCCAAAGCCATAACATGGCAACACGGAACCTCACAGTGAGGTACATAGGCTGGCTTGACAAAACTGGGGACCAACCCACGCTCCTAGCTCTGGTCTGGCGGCTGAGAACCTACATATATATATAAACAGTGAGCTAAAGCCCAGTGAATAACATAATGCATAAAGAGGTTAAGAATGAAATGTCCTTACAGTAATGAAAACAGTTCATTTAAACAGTATTTCAGTCTTTCAGTATTTCAGTCAATCAGTCATATGTGGTACATCCATAAGCCTATAAACAGTAGGTCCAAAAGGACCGGGTCTTAACAGACCCAACAGTAATGATGGCCAATCATTCAGTATGGTTCCACAAGGAAACCGACAGAGCTCTGTAACAATAAACAGTCAGTGCTAAGGATGCCACAGTACAGTTCAGAATACAGGACATACATTCATTCAATAAACAATATCAGTTCGATAAACAGTTCAGTTGCAGTTTCATTCAGTTGACAGTTCAGAGGATAATTGGATAACCATTTTTGAACATATCTTTATACAATTGTTACTCACAGAGGTTGGGCTAATGGCAGCTAGAGCGCGTCCCCGAGAGCCAACCCTAAACAGTTAACAAATAGAACACACACTAAGTTTTACAGTCGGGAAGGACAATAATTAAATCCCTAAATTTCCTCGGTGTGGTTCTATGTCTAAATCCTCATTAAGATGTCTTAAACTAGGCCTAAGAATGCCTAGGATGAGATGAGGATGCAAAAATACAGTTGGAAGGCATTTTTCAAAAGTTGCTGAAAATAGGCGCTTCGCTCGAGCGAGCCTCCCTTCGCTCGAGCGAGCTGATGAACAGTGAAAATACTGGATGCTCGATTTTTACGCGCGATTCCACGCTCGATGCTCGCTCGAGCGGAGCCCTGAATAAAGGTGCTCGCTCGAGCGAGGAATCCTTCGCTCGAGCGAGGAAGCCAAATCTGAAATTTCCAGATTTGCCTTCCAAGCTCAAACCAAGCATTCTCAACCCAATTCTCGACCTCTTGGGCCCAAATTCTGGAAGATACATTCAAAAACAATGTATAACAGGTTTCAAAAGCCAATTTATGAATTCAAGCCCCAAGGGTGAGTCAATTAAAACCATTTTCAAACCCATTTTCAAGAACAATGTGTGAACATGCAATGCATGAGTTTTAAACCAAGTTCAATCTTCAAATCTTGCTCTAAGGAGTTCCAATCTTTCAAAACAACTTGAAAACATGGACTAAGATAAAAACATGGACATGCATGCACAATTCAACACATGAACCCAACTCAAAATGTACCAATTCAAGCATGCATGCAACAATTCAAGCTTAATCCAACCTCTATGCACTAAAACATGGCTCAATCCTACAATGATGCATAGAACATGCAAGATGAAGCTCAAAGATGACAAGAGGACAATGAATTCACTTACCTAAGTCTTAATTTAAGGTAAGGAAGCTAGATTATGCCAAGTTATACACCAATTCCAAGCAATTTCCACAATTTCTTCAAGTTATCCACAAGATGAACTCTCTCTCTCTCTAACCTCTTGTTTGGTCGGCAATGAGCAAGAAAAAGGGCTGATCAAAATGTCTATCTAAGTGTATAAGGCACAACAATGTTGAATAAACAATTGTCCACTAAGTGGCTTAAGTGTAAATAAGTCCAACATTTCAATTAACTTATTTTAATTTAATCTAATCATTCCTAATCAATTTTCAGATAAATACACCATTAAATCACAAATATTCTACCGATTACAAAACACTAAACGGTTCTCCGTTCGGCCGCCGATAAGGCCTTCAATTAGCAGTTTAAACATATAAATTCAAACAGATAATCATTCAATCAAACGGATGTAATATGCAATTCAATAGACAAATCAATTCAATTTCAGTTTCGATTTCAATCGGTCCATTCAGTACTTCAGTTAATTCGATTATCAGTCATTATCCGTTCAGTTTAGCAGTAGTCAGTACATATTTCAGTGGTTTAACGGTAATCAGTACGAGGGTTGTTACAAGTGGCCTTCACAGACAGCTTCGAAGGTAGCTTCGAAGGAGGAAAGAAGCAGTTCAACAGTTGGGTAAGTAAGTTCGTGGGTACCTGGGGTTCCAAATTGGTTTGTGATGCAAAACAAACCTAGGGAAGTGTTTACCCAAAGAGATGTAATTGGAAACCAAGGCAGGATGGTCAAACCTCCTTTGGTGGCTCCCAACAATTGAGTGTTGCTTAAGCACCCAAAAACAAAGGAACCAGACATGGTCTCTGTAATTTCTAGATCACAAAGGAAGAAAATTCAGCGCAGATATACTCAGTACCAGGAAGACTTGAAAGAGAGTGGAGAGAGCTCTTCATTGGTCCAAACAGAAGGAAAGAAGAATCCAAAGTCAGACCATATTCCAAAACCAACTCCACAAAGCAAAATGGGTTGTAGTAGAGAACAGTTGGCCAAAGTTCACTCTGAACTAAAAGCCAGAGAGAAATCCAGTCTAGCAGGATTGGAGAAGACATTGATGGAAAGTGATGGCGAGGCAGAGAAAGAAGTTGGCTTAGGCCAAAAGAAAGAAATGGTTGAAGAAGAAATATTCGAAGCCTTCATGGTTGAACAAACATTTTTGGTTGAAAAGCCAGTCGGAAAAGACCATTCGAAAGAATCTGTTAGTAATGAAGTGCCAGAATACAGCATGGAGAATGCTTCTAAAGTGGCTGAACAAGGTAGCCAAGAGGAGAAACAGACACAGCCAGCCATCCAATTTGGCTCGTTTCCTCCAGTATCAGTAAATATGGTACACATACTACCGCATGAATTCCAAGCTGGAGATAAGAACCAAGAAAGGCAAGAAATTGACCCAATTCCAGTCTCTAGTGAAGACTCACAAGTGAGTATGGTGCAAGATGATTCCAGAATGGCTACTCCAATGGAAACTGAATATGAGAGTGAAGAATAGGTGAGCATTAACCTTTCGTATCCTTTTGAGTATCCCTCAAACTCTATGACACAGAATGTCAAGCCTTTGTATATCAAGGCTTTCTTTGATGGAATACAATTAAACCGAGTCTTGATAGATAATGGGGCAGCGGTGAACTTACTACCGAAATCTTCCTTGAAGAAACTAGGGAAAAGGAATCACAGGTTAATCCCAACCAGCATAACCATTACTGGTTTCGCTGGAGACAAGCAGATGGCTCAGGGAATTCTGCCCATCAACCTGAGTGTGGGAACCAGAGACTGCATGACAGCGTTTTTCGTCATCGACAACAATGCTAAGTACAATGCTTTACTTGGTAGAGATTGGATCCACACTAACAAGTGTGTGCCTTCCTTTTTTGCATCAGAAAATAATGATGGCCTTGGGCAATGGGGAGACAGAGGAAATTGATGCAGATCCTCAACCCTTCATAGCCTGTGCAGACTTTGCAGAGGCCAAATTGTATATTGAGGGAGTGACACCACTCAGTATACTAAGGAAACCTGATGGCTCAGCCGAAGTAACGGCTGATGAGGAAGTGACACACCTGAAGCACTTAGTCCAAGAGAGTGCTGATGAGAGGTTGTCGTTAAGGATGACAATGATGCCTGGTTGTAGGCAAAGAAATGAAGTCCAAGAAGCCAAGTCTTTGGCTCTAATTAAGTTCAATATTGGATGTAAAGTCAATAGTCCAGAGAGTACAAGAGCAAGAGAAAGAAGCCATGATGATTGGCTGCAAGCAGGAGCAGCAACAGGCCAGAGTTTTGGCCCTTGACAAATACTGTGCATTGGACATTGAAACAAAAGTCCAGGAGATACAGGAGGAAGAGGCCTTATGGACAGATTTTGTTTATGAGGAGGAGGGTAAGGATGTTGAATTAAAGAACCTGGGAGCAGAACAAGTAAGAAAATTGTTTCGAAGCCAGAGGGGATCAAAGAAGAAGCTTCAGTAAGTTATCAGATTCTAGACCCCTTAGAAGAAGTAAATTTAGGGGAAGGTTCTATACAACAGTCCACCTATATAGTGCTTGTTTGAATGCTCTGGACAGGGACCAGTTGTTGGTTGTTTTGAAGAAGTATAAAGATTGCTTTGCATGGTCTTATAATGAACTACCAGGATTGGAGAGATCATTAGTGGAACATAGGCTCCCTATGAGGCCTAATTTCAAGCCATACAAGCAAAAGCCAAGAAGAATGAGTCCAGAAGTGATTCAGAAAGTTAAGGAAGAAATTCTTAGACTACTCAAGGCAGGCTTTATTAGGACAGCCAGGTATGTTGAGTGGCTATCCAATATTGTGCCTGTGGTAAAAAAGAATGGTAAAATGAGGGTATGCATTGATTTCAGAAACTTGAATCTAGCAACTCCAAAAGATGAGTATCCTATGCCTATAGTAGACTTGTTGGTAGACAGTTCAGCAGGACATCAATTTTATCAATGATGGATGGGCACTCTGGTTATAACCAAATCTGCATTGCAGAGGAGGATGTTCACAAGACAGCATTCAGATGTCCTGGAATATTGGGACCTTCGAATGGGTTAAAATGCCATTTGGCTAAAGAATGCTGGGGCTACATATCAGAGGGCTATGAACACTATCTTTCATGACCTCATTGGAGGGTATTTAGAGTGTTATATTGATGACATTGTAGTTAAATCCCAATCCATGGAGGAGCATCTGTTTCACTTAGAAGCAGCCTTTGAAAGAATGAGAAAGTTCAAATTGAAACTCAATCCTCTTAAGTGTGCTTTTGGCGTATCATCTGGAAACTTCTTGGGCTATGTAGTACACAAGAAAGGAATACAGATTGACCAGAATAAAGCCAAAGCCATCATTGAAGCCAGACCTCCATCAAGTAAGAAAGAATTACAAAAGTTCCTTGGACAGGTTAATTTTCTTTGAAGATTCATTTCTAACACTGCAGGGAAAACTAAAGTATTTTCTTCCTTATTAAGGCTGAAAGATGAAGAGGAATTTGTGTAGACTTCAGAGCATCAAATTGCTTTCGAAGGTATCAAAGCCTACTTGGCCAATCCTCCAGTGTTGATGCCACCAAAGGGTGATAAGCCCTTGAAGTTGTACATAGCTGCAGCAGAAGATTCATTGGGAGCTTTCTTAGCCCAAGACAATGAAGAAGGCAAGGAGCAAGCTGTTTATTACCTTAGTAGGTTTTTAAATTCTTGTGAATGTAAATATTCAGCTGTAGAAAAGCTGTGCCTTGCATTGTATTTTGCTGCAATGAAATTAAGATACTATCTTTTGCCTACAACTGTCTTGGTAATTGCAACCACAGATTTGGTTAAGTATATGTTATCTAGACCTATGTTGAGGGGAAGAATTGGCAAATGGATATTAGCCTTATCAGAATTTCATTTAGAATATGTTTCTAAAAGGGCAGTGAAAGGACAAGTTTTAGCCAATTTTTTGGCAGACCATCCATCTCAAACAGAAAGCCAAGAGATAATGGAACTTAGTATGGCTAGTGTTGAGCCATGGCAAATGTGGTTCGATGGATCGAAAGCCAATGGCCTAACTGGAATTGGAATAGTGATTAAGTCACCACAAGGAATAGAAACCACACATGGTTTTAGAGTGGATGAAAGTACTTGTTCTAATAATCAAGCTGAATATGAAGCCTTAATAGTGGGATTGGAAATTCTGATTGGACTACAAGTTCATATAGTTGACATATTTGGAGATTCTCAATTGGTGGTTAACCAAGTGAAAGAATTTTCAAATGTCAAGTATAAGCATGTTGCCATACTATGTTGTTGCATTACATCTGCTTTCTCAATTTCAAATAGCAAATGTAACTTATGTCCAAGATTCTTGAATAATAGAGCTAATGATGTGGCTCAGAAAGCTTCGAATTTCAAGAGGAGGGATAATACTCAAAGGACATAAACCAAACAACATACCAGAAATCTATACCACCCTTAAATAAAAGGAATGTGGTCCTGGAAGTCAATCATAATGACTTACAGAACAAGATTGGAGGCATCCAATAATGCAGTACTTGGCTGGTCCATCCTCGAAGGCCAGCAGGAAAATTAAATTGCAATCCATGCAATACATCATATACGGCAATGCTCTCTACAAAAGGGGGGAGATGGTTTATTGTTGGAATGTTTGGGCCAAAAGAAGCATTAACAGCTATGGCTGAGGTTCATGAAGGCATCTGTGGTGCTCATCAGCCTGGTGTGAAAATGAGGTGGTTGCTTCGAAGGCATTCCTACTATTGGCCAACTATCCTTAAAGATTGCATAGAGTATGCAAAGGTTGCCAAGCATGTCAAAAGCATGGCACAATAAGGCATGTGCCCATAACTGACCTGCATGCAGTGGTGAAGCCTTGGCCATTCAGAGGATGGGCCATGGATATGATGGGAAAAATACACCCCCCTCTTCGAAGCATCATTGTTTCATTTTAGTAGCCACTGATTATTTCACTAAGTGGGTCGAAGCTAAGCCATACAAGGCTGTAGACCAGACTGAGGTCATTGGATTCATCAAGGATTTAATCCATAGATTTGGCATCCCACAAACTATAACTGTTGATAATGGACTGTGTTCGATGGGAAATGGTGAATGTCCTTTGTGGCAGAGTTTGGAATTAGCCTTGTTAATTCTACCCCCTATTATGCACAAGCCAATGGTCAAGCTGAATCATCCAATAAGTCCTTGAAGAAAGGAATACAAAAGGTTGTGGAAGACAATCCTAGGGATTGGCATAACTTATTGTTGGATGTATTGTGGGCTTATAGAACTTCCCAAGGTCAAGCACAGGAGTTACTCCTTATGCCTTGGTGTATGGGCATGATGCAATGTTACCTGTGGAAATTAATGTTAAATCTTTGAGGGTAAGATGCCAAGACCAGCTAAATCCTGAGCAATACCATCAGAGTATGTGCTTGGAATTAGAAGGCATAGATGAAGCCAGAATTCTGGCATTAAATAGTATTCTCTTTCAAAAGAAGAAAGCAGCCAAAAATTACAATAAGAAAGTCAAATACATTGGCTTTGATGAAGGTGATTTGGTATGGAAGACAATACTCCCAATAGGAATTAAAAGCCATAAGTTTGGTAAATGGTCACCTAACTGGAAAGGACCATATCAAATTCATAGAGTCCTGCCTTTTGGGGCATACCATTTGAGAAATTTGAATGGATACATACATCCCAAAAAGATCAATGGCAGATATTTGAAGCCTTATTTTCCAACTATTTGGGAAACACAGGAGTAGAATAAATGTCAAGCAAAAGAACACAAGAGTACTCAAATGATAAATCAGAATTTATTTTTCTTCATAAAGAGTTAAATACATTCTGCCATAAATTGGCCCAAAAATCATTACAATGCCTTGATTGTTCTTTTACAACAGACTTTCTATTCTTAAATGAGGGAACCAACTGAATGGCTGTGGTCATTTCTTGCTTTCGATCGGCCAATCCTTGGTTGGTGATCTGCAGTTTGGTGTTAGTTCGAATTAAGGCTTGATTCACTACAGACAGCTCCTCCTCAAGTTGAGCTTTCCTCTCCAGTAGTTGAGTTCGAAAATGGGAGACAGAGGAATGTTGTTCCTTTAGCCCTGAGATTGCAGAATGTACTGTGGAAACAAAGCTCTGATCTCTCACTAATTTCTCCTCTGCAGCCTGGGCAGTATGACAAATATTGATATAGAAGTCAATAGTAGCTGCTGCCTGAGATAGATGACTTGAGACAGTTATGCTGGATTGCTTAACAACTTTGCAGCACTGCAGGAAGCCATTTCTTATTATAGGCCTTTGTAAAGCCTCGAAAGGAATCCTTGAAAAAGATATCAGTAATTCCAGACAGCTGTCTAAATCCATCAGAGGTGCAGAAGGCTTCCTACTGGAGGAATAGGAGCTCTCAAGAATTTCTAACAAGGAGTCAGCCAGAACTAATGGCTCAGCCTCATCATTAGCTATTGGAGAGGTAGAGGGCATGTCAAAGAGACTGGCTAGTCTTGCTTCGAAGACATCTACTTCGTCCATGGACATGAGGGGTGCAGAAAGAGTAGTGGTGGGAGACACAGAGGACTGCATAAGGATAGGAGAAATTGATGGAACATCTTCAGCAGTCTCTATGGTCCTAGCCACCAATAGGTCAAGAGAAGAAGGGCTGGAAGTAGGTAAAGGTAATAAACCATGGGTTGGAGAGCTACCAGCACCCTCTTTAGGGGAATCAGCTATCATCAGAGATGGAGCAACAGTTGTAATTTCCTTAGGGAGAGGGGAAAGAGCAAGGCTCGGAAAAGAATTGAATAGAGGTAGATCCAAAGATAAGAAAGGAAGATATGGATTTAATCCAAAGGAAAAAGATGCAGGAATGTTTGGCCTCAAAGGGGGTACATGGAATGTAGGCCTAGGAAGTGGGAGTATTATCTGAATAGTCCTCACATTTTGCATCTGATTAACCTCAATTGAAACTGAGGGAGTCCTCATTGGAAGAATAAGCTCAGGAGTTGTTGCTGCAAAAGAAGAGAAGGACAAAGTGATGTCAAGGCTCAATACCTAAAAATTCAACAAGGAAAAACAGTAGAGGCTTTAAGAAGTTACTTGTTTCAGAAGTGACAGCAGCAATAGGAGAGCTTCGAAGAGAGTAGTGCTCAGCAATGTGGTGTCTTCTTGCAGCATCCCTTTGAATTGCATCAGCAGCAGCAGCTTCATCTCTTAAGAATTGCTGCTGCTGTCTCTTCTCAGCTCTCTCAAAGACAATTATGGCCTTGGAGTGCTCTTGTTCCACTGCCTTAGCAGCTGCCTCATGTATAGGGTCTTCGACAAAATCAGAAGGAGAGACAGTCATCTTCTCTTCTTTTTTCTTTGTACTGGCATTGAATGTTCTTCCTCAATTTCTTTCTCTCCAATTTGGGATTCAGATTCTTCAGAAGTGAGTTCCT
>JAPPVO010007006.1:0-15943 GCA_030407325.1 Camellia japonica
TTGGTAGCCCGAAACTAACTGAGTCGAAATTGGCTCGAAACCCAAAACGATTTTTTTTTTTTTTCTTTTCCTTTTCTTGCTTTTGAATACAGAGGGAAGAGAAGAGGCGAGAGAGAGAGAGAGAGAGGAGAGAAGAGAAGAGAAAAGAAGAGGAAGAGAGAAGAAGGGGAAAAGATAGAGGCGGTGATGGCTTCGACGGTGATGGCGGTGATCGCCAGTGGGTATTGCCGATCGCCATTCTACTCTTTTTTTTCCCTAATGGATCTGGATATGAAAATGAAGGAAACAAAAAAAAAAATTGTTGGCTGATGATGATGTGTTGATGAAGATGTTGATTTTTTCTTTTCTTTTCTAGTGGATATAGATATGAAGATGAGGGGAAAAAAAAAATTTGTTAGCTGTTGATGATGTGTTGATAAAGATATTGTTATTGATGATGATGATGTGTTCAGCTGCTCACTCTTCTCTTTTCTTCTTCTTCTTCTTCTTCTTATTCTTATTCTTATTTTGCTTCTGCTTCTGCTTCATCTTCAAAACAGCGAGAAAGAAAGAAGAAAAAAAAAAAGAAAAAATTCCAAAACGACATCATTTTGGATTCGGGGCAAATTCGAGCTCGAAAATTTCGGGCTACATATCTAACAAAAATAAAAATAAAAAGTGAAGCATTAGGTTGACATATATGTCAAAATCAAAATTCTTTTGTTTTTTTTTTCATCTCTTTTTTTTTTTCTTCTTCTTCTTCTCTATTTAGTGAAATAACTAGGGCCTCGCTGGTTGGTTTTTTAATTCTTTAATTTGGTGAACTGTATTTTAAATTTTTTTTTTTTTTGTAAAAACAACTCACTTTATAAAAACCATCAAAAAATTGTTTTAAAATTTTATAATTGTTTTGAGGAAAAAAAAAAGAAAGAAGGTAAAGTGTCGAGTGTTTTAGAACATTTCTTTTTTTTTTTTCAGAAAATATGTGAAATGCGAATGAAGAAGGACAAAACACAACCCAAAAGTCCTTAACTATTTGGTAACTTACACTAAGTCTTTGTTTGAGATGTGAGTTTTAATTTTTTTTATTATTTTAGTTTGGGGTTAAAAAATCATTATGATAGGTATTTTAGTTTTTTTGATTTTTATAAGAAAAAAATAAAATAATTATAATTTAAATGTGATATTTTATCTTATTAATTTTTTAACTTATTTTATTTTTTTATAATTATTTTATTCCACGCATTTTATGCCAAACAAAGCCTCACAGTCCTTGGATGCCTTTGAAATTACCACTTTCTAAACTGCCACTAAACTCCCAGTCAACTAAGATTTTGACAGCATGTTGAATTTATTAGTATTCTTATTTTCTCTATTCTTGTCCCTCTTTCTTTCCCTAACCACTACAGAGAGGAGAGAAGATAACAGTGAGAGGAGAGAGAATAAGGAAGAAAGAGATATAAGAGGTGCAAAAATGCTTGGAACTCTCGAAGTTAGAGATCTTCATAACTCTTAAAATAACATGGATCAATTATGTTTTTTTGTGTTTTTATTTTATTTTTTTTCTTTTCTTTCTGAACCAATCATAGGTGAATAGGATTGAATTTTTTAAAAGTTTATACTCCCTCCGTCCAAAAATAATGGTCCTTTTTGGGGAATCCAACTTTTTTTGATAGTACAATTATTGCATTTGAAAAAAGTTGATTTTCCAAAATTATCTTTTTGATAGTATATTTTTTGGGAATATCAATGTCATAATTGTACTTTTTATATTGTTTATTAATTTAAAAGAAGGGCAAAATAGGAAATTTATATTATTTTTGTACTTGATTTTTGAAGAGGGACTAATATTTTGGGACAATAAAAAATAGAATAAGGGACTAATATTTTGGGACGGAAGGAGTATCATTGTTATAAGAGGTAATAATACATAAACTATTGGAGATTCTTATCAATTTGTGATGACCAGGTGATGTTTAGTGGGAGACGATGTTTTGGGAGAGAATGAAAAGTGGAAAGTGAGAAAATAAAGAAGATTTTTTTTGTTAAGAAAAATAATATATAAGTCTCACTTTTTAGACTTAGGCCTGGTTTGGGGTGCATAAAAAAAGTCAAAAGGTTATAATAAAAGTAAAAAGTTATCACTATTCATAAATTAAAAATATTAAAAAATTAATATACATAATATTTTAATCAAACAAACTTTACACAATTTTCGGAGCTGAATTGACCGGTTAGTACCGTGAGAGGGGAAAAAAAAGAATTACATATATAAAATCACTAAGTTTGACGGAAATGTTGGGCCTATGGGGGCCTATTACGGGTCCTGTTTTGATAATCTGAACCGTTCAATATGTAGAACTCGTCTAGAATTATATGCCTGTAAAAAATCACGTTGATCGGAAATCGGTAACTACATGATCAAATAAGTTTTGTATAAAAATGGATGGTATTATAGTTAACAGTTGACAAGAAAAACTAATACAATCAAATAACTATTGATATTCAATCAACGTATTTTTTTAAGCATATAGTACTCGACGAGTTTTACACATTGAACTGTTTCGATTAGTAAAACGGGACCCGTGGTGGGCTCCCATGGACCGAACAGCACCGTCCAATTTATGCCCGAAAATAAGAGAATCAATCTCCTACACTACCTCTGCCGCGCTGTCCCTTACTCTTTCGACCGTACGGCCTATTCAATCACTAACTTCCCCTATACACTTATTTATACAATTTTTTAATATACATTTTTCCATAAAAAGTCAAAAAGTTAACCCAAATATCCATATTTTTTTCCTAAACTTTTTAGTCTAAAAAGACAAAAAGTGCACTTATTTAGGACATCCCAAACAAGCCCTTTTTAGATTTAATGATATGTAAGTAATATAATTGATTTATGATTAGAGAAAATATGAGATAGTGTGTTATTTTTAATATTCTAATTGATTGTTATATCATTGAACTTGAAAATTAGGTCTAATTTTTTTTGTCTTGAATAACAATGTTCTTTTGCTAAAGAAAAATGTTAGGGATCCCAAATGTTTTACCAAATGTTCTACCAAATGTCTCACATAGGTGTGGGAGGATCCCATATGAGTCCCATACTCATGAGTAGAATATTTGATAAAATATTTAGAATCCCTATTACTCTTTTCTAAAAATAACAAATTATGAATTTACGAAAATTTTAGGTTAACAAATATTTATCTTATCAAAGAGTCATTGATTTAAAAAAATTACAAAACGGCTGTGCTTCAGACCCCTAGTGAGGTGGCGGGCCATGATTCGTTGAAAATAAAAAAAATAAAAAAAAATAATAATTTTTTTTTTGGCCAATGGGAGGACTCAACACATGACCCCCAGTGACCCCCACCGGGGGTCTGAGGCATTTTTCAATTACAAAATAAGGGAGGTTAAAGATACTAATTTAATTCACCATTAACTCTTTTAACTCATTTAGGAGAGCTTTTTAAAGAAAAGTGATTTACAAACATTAAACTTATATCTTTGGAGCACATAAAGAAGGGTTGTCTTAATGGCATTTGTAAAATTATAGATGTTTTGATAGAAGATAAAAAAATTTACATGATGCCAACTCATTTTGCCTTCGTTTGACATGTCAGGTTTTTTAATTTTTTGATTATTTTAGTCAAAAAAATAAAATAGACTTTTTATCCCAGTAAGACAAAATATCACATTCAACCCATAATTATTTTATTTTTTTTTCACAAAAGTTAAAAAAATTAAAAAATTTATCTCAAATAAAATTTTTTAACCCTAAATTAAAATAATAAAAAAATCAAAAAGTTAAAAACACAACTTATATTCCAAACAAAACCTTTATATAAAAATTATGGAAAATGCTCCGGACCCCTAGTGGGGTGCTGGGGGTCGGCTGTGATTGGCCCAAAAAAACTATTTTTCTTTTTATTTTTATTTTCAGTCAATGAGAGGCTGACACGTCACTGAGGGTGCCACGGGAGGTCACCCCATTGGGGGTCGGAAGTATCGCCCTCCATATTAGGACATTATTACTCATTTCTAAATAGATCCTAACAGTAAAAAGGTGTTCATTGACATTCTACTCGGTGCGTACAATGTTGGAAAAATTAATTATGAGTTATAGGGTTGGTTTGGGGTGTCGGGTTGGTTTTTTAATTTTTTATTATTATTTTAGCTTAAGTTAAAAAGTTGGGGTTTTTTCCAAGTTAAGTTAAATTAGCAATTTAATTCTCAAATTAGGTCTAGTTTGAACGGAATTTCCAAACTAGGTTAAAACGTGGTTCACAACCACGCTTTCAACGTTTTTGTGGCTGTTGCGTGGAAATTTCCTGAGATCGTAAAAGCGTGTTTCCAAACTACGCTTTTAATTAAGAAAACGTGATTACAAACCACGCTTTTAATTAAATTTTTTTTTTATGAAAGCGTTGTTGTGAACCACGCTTTTAACTGATTTTTTTTTTTTTTTTTTTTTTTTTTTTTTTTTCTGAAAACGTGGTTGTGAACCATGTTTTTAACTAAAAAAAATTTTCTTCTTAAAATGTGGTTGTGAACCACGCTTTTACTGTTCACCAAAAAAAGCGTAGATAATAACCACGCTTTTACTGTTCATGTAATTTTTTTATTTTTATTTTTTTTTTTTTTCTGTTGTCTTTGTTTTGGTGATAATGTAATTCATAAATTTTTTTTGGCTTTACTAAAGTCGTTCTCATGTTAATTTTTTTCTTTTCTTTTCTTTTCTTTTGTCTTTGTTTTGGATTAGAAGGTGTAATTCAGAAATTTTTTTTGGCTTTAATAAAGCCGTTTTCATGTAATTTTTTTTTTGTTTTTTCTTTTGTCTTTGTTTTGGGTTAGAAGGTGATAATGTAATTCAAAAATTTCTTTTGGCTTTACTAAAGCCGTTTTCATGTAATTTTTTTTTTTTTTCTTTTGTCTTTGTTTTTGGTTAGAAGGTATTATTCAGAAATTTGTTTTGACTTTACTAAAGCCGTTTTCATTTAAATATATATATTTTTTCTTTTATCTTTGTTTTGGGTTAGAAGGTGATAATGTAATTTAGAAAACCGGTTTAGTAAAACCGTTTTCTAGCCGTTTTCATTAATTATTATTATTATTATTATTTTTTTTATTTTTTTATTTTTTTCTTTCGTCTTTGTTTTGGGTTAGAAGGTGATATACATGCTCTACAGTCTAAAGCACACCCACACACTGTGCAGTTCGACGAACAATGACGAAGGGTGAGATGCGAAGAGCACCGCGGAGGAGGCCAAGAAGACGAAGGCCACCGCGAGAGCTGCAGCAAGAAGAAAGAAGATAAAGACCTCAAATTTTGGTGATGTATTTTTTACATACGAATGGTACTTTTTTCGTTTTTTGCTATGTAATGTAACTTGTATGTAATTTGAATTCTGATTACGAACAAGAACTTATGTAATGTAAATATTGGGTTGGAGTTGATGTTATTGTGATTCAGTTGGTTTCGCTTATTTCATAAGACTGATGTTGTGCAATGAATGAATGTTTTGAAAGGTTATTTGTTTTATTCAATTGGTAGTGTATTTTTTGTAAGAATGAGAATGTTATTTGTTATATTCAATGAATAATGGTTACATTTTTGGGTTGTCACGATTGAGAAGATGAACAAGTTAAGAGAATGTGTATTTCCCCTAAAATAAATTTTGTCAACATTTTTGTAATAAAACTTAATACATAATATACGAAGTCACTAATTTACTAAATACTCATACAGGCATGAAAACAACATAACTGAAGTTGCAAATGTAACAGTTTTCAGTTACATAGGTAGTACAGACATAAGTCTCCCACAAAAATACATTCTGGACACTATGAACTGAACACACAATACATACATCCTGAACACCCTGAACTGAACACACAATACATAAACATAACAGTTAGATAGACAAATATTAGGCAGACAATCTGACAAACTCATTACGGAAACACTTAGTCTAACACAGACATTACATATTAATGCATGACCTAATATTGCCGAAGTATAGACATAAACACCTAATTCGTGCTTAAATCAGCAATCTCAAAGTCTGAATAATCCGAAAGCTCAGGGTCAGAGACAAGTTCAGGATCTTCCATGATACCCTTGATAGCCGCAACATTTGGTTCTGTTCTGTTCTTCTGGGCATCCTTCTTAACTATGTATAGTTGCATATCGCGGGTTAACCTACGGTGCATTTGAGAAATCTCACGTTGTAGTCTTTCACATAGTCGATCAACATTATCAGGATCTTCCTTTTGGATCTCAACAGAACGTGCTTTTGGCACCTTAAGTTGATTTTCCTGACTTAAGGTTTCCAGCTGTACCCGCTCTATAAATAGTGCGGGCCACTTGAGACGAGCAGTGTCAGATAAACCATATCCTGTTTGATTGTCAGATGGCTTCATACATGAACCTCCTTGAACTCGATAATACTTGGGCATCAAAAAATGTTGCTTCCCAAACCTATCATGATAACCACAAGCATAATCTAAAACAGGTATTGTTGTTTCGTTTTCAGCATCGCCACGTTCCCTTCCCCCTCCTCGTCGTGAACTGTCACCTCTTTGCAAGTTCCTACCACCTCTGCGATTCCTACTCCCTTCCATGAATCGTGTAGCCATGCTAATTTTTTTAAACAAATGAATGATAATTTCGTAGGGCGAAATGAGTTGTAAGGTTATGTCTTCACCTTTAGTCGTTTATATAGTTGGTTATGAACGGCTTTAGAAAGACATTGAAGGAAAAACCATAGAAAATAAATGCCTTTGCATGACAATCCCACATATACGAACAAGGTATGAATTGTCAGCAGAATGAAAAAACAGAGAAAAGCAAATACTGTGCACAAAGTCATGTGACTTGACAATCCATCTGCATATACCGACAAAATAAGGGTATGCTCACTGTAAGGTAAATCAGTGAATTCACTATTGCCATGTGACTTTCTGAATTGACAATCCCACATATATCAATAAGAGATGAGTTGTCACTGTAATCAGAAAACAGAGAAAAGCAATGCCTGTGCACCAAGTCACATGACTTGACAATCCATCTGCATATACTGACAAAATAAGGGCATGCTCACTGTAAGGTAAATCAGTGAATTCACTGTTATCATGTGACTTTCTGAATTGAGAATCCCACATATATCAATAAGAGATGAATTGTCACTGTAATAAAAAAAGTGAGAAAACCAAAGCCTGTGCACCAAGTCACATGACTTGACAATCCATCTGCATATACCGACAAGTCTCTCCACGATTTTACTACTCAATGTGTGAAAAAAGGAAGCTTATGTAAGCAATGTTGTGTTTCACTTAGCTATACATCATTCGTTGTTACGACCAACTATTTGTATTTCATTGAAAAGTATGACTATTTGAATTTTTGTTGTTATTTGAATTATTTTAAAATCAACTTTTGAATATTCAATTTGTAATATTTTGGGAAACATTTACAACATCCACTGAACATTGGTCGTAACGTACCCAACCGCAAGTCAATCGTAACAAATTTGTAAATCCCACGTACGCCCACTTAACTCCATAGGTATGGAAGATTAATTGTTATTTTGATTTTTTCTGGAAATCACTCGTAATAAATTTGCAAATCTCACAGATAACCACTTAACCCAATAGTATTGGAAGACTAGTGTATGAAAATATTGTTGGAATGAAAATGTATATATTAAAATAATTGTTATAAATTTTAAATCCAAAACTTACTTGGTTTTCGAATTTCGAAGAACAGTTTTTGGAAATTTATTAATCCCCCAACTGGACCAACCACTTGGCTTTGAGCTTGTTTGTCCTACCCCCAAGTTTAGTTTTCTGTCAACCCCTCATTCCTTACCAGAGTCATCATTTTCACTGAACTTCCAGGAATTGGAAGGCGACTCTTTCTTCTTTCCTGATGGAGATTGAAATTCTTTACGTAGAGGATCACTATTTGACGAGCCCCAATTAAGGGAAGCTTTTCATTGAGCTACATGTTCTGTTTTATGTGTTGTTGAAGGCGGTAGTTCATTTTTCTGAACTTTATTAGTCGCCCAACTAGACAAATCACTTGGCTTTGAGCTTGTTTGTCCTGCCCCCAAGTTTAGTTTTTTGTCAATCCCCTACTCCTTACCAGAGTCATCATTTTCACTGGACTTCCAGAAATTGAAAGGCGACTCTTTCGTCTTTCCTGATGGAGATTGAAATTCTTTACGTAGAAGATTACTATTTGAGGAGCCCCAGTTAAGGGGAGCTTTTGACTGAGTTACCTGTTCTGTTTTCTGTGCTGTTGAAGGCGGCAGTTCGTCTGTCGTAACTTTATTAGTCCCCTAATTAGACCAACCACTTTGCTTTGAGATTGTTTCTTCAGCTAACAAATTCTGTTTTATCTGTCAAAATACATTTGTTTTCCTCACCCTATCATTTTCCATGTTCTATTGGAATAAATGGTGCATTAAGTTTTGTATGTTTCTAGTGTGAACTTGTACAATATATTGTTGTTATGCAATGCAGCATTGTTGTGATTTTGTGTTTACTTGTATTCATGATATTATATTTCTATTTTAATTTCATTTTGTGGGATAATTGGTGGGGGTAAATTTTCATAACACTCCTAGTGTCTACAAATTTGAAAGCACAAACCTTAATTTTGTTTTCTCTCTCTGTCTCTCTCTCTCTCTTTGATATTAAATTTTCATGACACTCCTAGTAATACTCTCATAAAAATCATAAAAAAAAATTATTAACACCAATTTTTAAAATAAGTTGAAGTTTTTTCAAATGTTTTCATAAACATCTAACATGTAAATATTTTTTTTTTTAAAACAAAAATTTCATAAACAAAATTAAAAAAACTAAATAAAGTACAATTTTTTTTCGAGACGGAGAAGCCTAAACTTTTTAAAATAGCAGTTCAATAAAAAACCAAAATAAAATCAGTTCACTAAAAGCAAAAAAAAAAGTCATCAAATAAAAAGGGTTAACTTTTTAATGTTCCCTTCCTTTCACTCAACAAATTCCCTTCATATTCTAAATCCAAATACAGCCCAAAAAATAGAAGAAGAAGAAGAAAAAAAAAGAAAAGAAAAAAGACCTACCATGTTACAAAATTAAACTACAAAAAAATCTTTTTTACAAACAAAAAGAAAATAATAGTTATTCAGGCAGAAAAGTTAGACTTACTTTATAAGTTTACTGATATGTCCAGAAAAGGATTGGTTGATAATTAAATATTATCTGATTATCAACCAATCATCTTCTTCACACATTACTGAGTCTATAAAGTGGATACAAAAAATGGAGTTGTATATCATGTTTGAAAAAAAAAAAAACTTAAGTATTCACATAATTCAACATACATTAATCCATTCATTAATCCAGAACATTCATTAACTCCTTGCAATTCAATAAAGAAAGTCATGAACTAATAAATGTACTTATAAATGTAGTTATTTCATAAACTTCAGGTTCTTATAACAAATAGTTGAAATACATCCGTAAGTTAGATGAACAACAACATTGTCTTACACTCCAGTAACGAAGATACGACACAACATACAAACATATATGAAAGATAAAGGTGTTTGATTTCTCATTCCTCATCTGACATGTAGTAGTCAGAGAGATATTTTTCATTGTTTAAGACATTATTTTACTCAATCACTGTCAAATCTCTGTTGCTTGCTTTTACCATTTCGGTGGCTAGCTGAAGCATAAAATGTCGACATCTCCGCATCAACATTCTGTTGTTCTCCTTCTTAATTCTGCTAACTGTTTTTTCATAGTCACTCACATTTCGTCTAGCAATGGTCAATGAACGACGATGAGGTACCGGTGCCCCAAAGTTACGTAGATCATTAAACAATCCTTCTTGCTCCGTTACCCTGAACGCCCATTTTGCTCAGATACCAGCATAATAATCCTTCGGACTCGAGTACTTTTTGCTCTTGTAGTCATAAGTAAATGGAGGTAGCAGCCACACTTTCGGATTTCTTTGCCGGCGTGAACTTCTTGCACCTCTTGAAGACATTGTTCATAAAATAAAAAAAAATAATAATAGTAATTATAGATATATTACTGTTGTTATGACTTGAACAAACATCATACTGGGGGTAGCGCTATTTATAGACATCATACTGGGGGTTAACTAGAGATGATCTGGTGACGATAATTGAGTTGGGGCACTATAGAAGAAGTGATACCCGTGATATTATTTTATCTTATTCATTTTATGCAATCCTGAGTACCCGTGACTTTGTGTACCTGTGATGTAGTCACGGACGTGGTTGTCAGATAAAATCATAATTGTAAGCCGTCCTTTTCACAATGTAATCCCTTCATATTCGAGCAGTGAGTTGTTAAATTAATCAGTAATGCAGTGAGTTGTCACATCGCCACATTAAACTATTTTTTCAAGCTTACTTTTTTAATACAGTAAGTAGTCACTTCGAACTGATGATTTCAGTACACATTGGTGTTTTCAAAAAATTATAAATTAAATCATAAAATGAAACAGCGACTTTAATTGTCTTTGTTTTAAAGTAATACTGTTCATAAACAACTATGAAACAGAGTGCAAGTAAATATACAACATTTCAACTCATTTCGACCTACAAAGCTATCGTTGATTTTTTCACCAAAATTGTAACAACCCTCATACTGTTTACCGATTAATGACTGATGGATTACTGCTAAACTGAGGTCGAATATGAAAAGTAATTGAGCTGACGAAATTACTGAACTGACTGACTGAAATCTGAAACTGAATTGATTGCCTGTATCTGTCTAATTTCATGCTTATCTGTTTGACTGTTTAATTATCTGTTCAGTTTTCGGTGTTTAAACTGCCAATTGAAGGCCTTATCGACGGCCGAACCGGAAATCGATTAGTGTTTCATGATCAGTAGGATTTATATGATTTTATGGTGTATTTAATTAAAATGTGATTTGGTACGATTAAATTAGATTAATTATTGATGAATTGCATAGTTAGGCTTAATTACTAGAATGCCACCTAGTGGCCCACCATCTACAAAACATATTGAGCCTATTTACACTCAACAAAAACATTTCATCAGCTCTTTCTTTTGTGCCCACCGAATTAGAGAGAGGAGATAGAGAGTTAGAGTGAGTTCATCTTGAATTGCTTGGAGACTTGAAGAAATTGAAGTGTAAATTGCCTAATTAAGCTTCTAGTCTAGTGATTGAAGACTTAGGTAAGGAGATTCACCTTCTTTATTGTGTATTTAAGTTAATTCTTGCATGATTCATGTCAATTATAGAGCTAAGTCATGTTTTAATTCATACATGTTGGATCATGTTAGAATTCATGCATGCATGGTTGCATTGTTGAATTTTGAGTTGATTTCATGGCAAATTGTCACATGCATGTTCATAATTAAGCTTGAGTTCATGTTCTCAACTTGTTTTGAAAAGAATGAGCTCAATAAAGCATGTTTTGAAGCCTTGAATTGATTTAAAGTCTTGCATGTTATGTTTGAGTATTGTCTATGGAAAATAAGTTTGAAATTGAGTTTGAATTAAACACCCTTGGGCTTTGATTTCCCAAATTGGGCTTTGAATCATGTTGTTTTAAGTGTTTACAAGTGTTTTCAGGTTTTCAGCCCAAGAGGATCGAAAATTTTGCATTTAAACTTGATTTTGAGCTTGGGACTCAAATCTAGAATTTCCAGCTTTTGGGCCTACGCTCGAGCGAGGAAGTCCACGCTCGAGCGAGGAAAGTTACACTCGAGCGTGAAATGGGTGCATCCAGTACTTTGCATCAGTTCACAGTCTGCTCGAGCGAGGACTTGTGTCTCACGCTCGAGCGAGGGTCGAGCGCCCATCGAGCGTAAATTTGGAGCATCCAGCATTTTTACTGTAGCACACAGTCCGCTCGAGCGACGGAATTCACGCTCGAGCGGAGGTCCTTTGTCTGCATGTCCGCTCGAGCGAAGAAAGCCACGCTCGAGCGAGACCCCTGTTTTCAGCAAATTTTGTAAAGTGTTCAAAAGTGCATCTTTGCATCCTCTTTCCATCCTAGGCATTCCTAGGGCATATTTAAGGCATCTTAAAGAGGATATAGATGTAGAACACACCGAGGCAAATTAGGGATTAAATTATTATCTTTCCCCAACTGCGAAACTTAGTGTGTGTTCAATCTGTTAACTGTATAGGGTTGGCATCCCGAGGAGACGCTCTAGTTCACTGTAGCCCAGAACTCTGTGAGTAACAATTGTGTAAAGATATGTTCAAAATGATTATCTTCTGAGCACTGAACTGAACTGTTTACTGAACTGATGTTGTTTACTGAATGAATGTATGCCCTATATTCTGAACTGTACTGTGGCATCCTTAGCACGTATTATTTACTGTTACTGTTACAGAGATCTCTGTCGGTTCTCTTGTGGAACCACTACTGTTTACTGATTGATGGCCATCATTACTGTTCGGTCTTTAAGACCTACTGCTTACTGTACTGTTATGCTAATGGATGTACCACATATGACTGATTGTACTGAACAACTGAAATACTGATTGAAATGAACTGTTTTCACTACTGTAAGGACATTCATTCTAAACCCCTTTACGCATTATGTTATTCACTGGGCTTTAGCTCACTACTCATATATATATGTAGGTGTACAGGCACCGGACCAATGCTAGAAGCGTCGGGGCATTTCCAGTTTTGTCAAGCCAACCTATGTGCCTCACTGCGAGGTTCCGAGCCTGCCAAGCCAAGGCTAGGGGTGTTCAGTGTTCCCCCTCCCATACTGTTTTGTTTACTGTATAGACTGTATAGACTGCACTATACTGGTTAATAGGGACTTGATCCCTGTTCCGAATGTTTGTAAATGTTTTGTATACTGTTCTGTATAAATGTGTGAAAAATCTTTTTGGCATACAGACTGTCACAGCTCATTGGACATTGTTTATTTACTGTAATGGCTTCTGCCATGCCCCTGTACTCTGTTTTACTGTATTACTGTCAAGCAGGCCTTCGGTAATCTCGGATTACTGGCTGGTTACGGTGCTAAACCCATAGGGGCGGGTTTGGGTCGTGACAAAAATAATGTTCAAAACAAAAGAAAACAAAATAATAAAATGGTCACTTGATATATAAAGAAGATTGGCACTGCATGCTATATTTTATCTTATTTCACTTAATGAACTTCACAGTCATCCCTTTTTCTCCTCTTTGCATTTTCTGCTTCTTTTTATATTTGGTAAATTACACTTCACTCCTTCAGTCCTTTATATAATTGTTTATCAACACTATTGCCATGTGGTCGTATTAATGTGACTTAGATGAATTCTGAAATGTGATGAAAAAACAAAGCATCTAAGTTGCGCTGCACAAAGTCACATGCATCACGTAATGTGAGGAAAAAAGTCACAAAGTATATAATTTACAAAGTCAGAAAGTCACATGCATCACTGCACAAAGTCACATGCATCACTGCATCACTGCACAAAGTCACATGCATCACTGCATCGCTGCACAAAGTCACATAGCATCTGAGGAAAAAACAAAGCATACAAATTATTACGTCTGTTCAAGTCACTGCACTGTATCACTGAGAAATGTTGGACGTATCACTGTGTCGAGCTACAATTTATTATCGTACCATAGCTACTGTGCCCATGTGAATTCTGCAATTCATAATGGGATGAAGGGGTGTCAGAACAAAATAACAAAACAATTAGACCCTTTCTGTTTAAAAAGCCACCCTATGCAACTCCAAATAGATTCATAAACGTTGAAGATAATGTAGTTATAGAGTTGGAATGTATTGAAGATTAATTTGTAGTAGAGTTAGAATGAATAGGTTTTTCGATGTACAGAACCTGAAAGTGTTATAGATAAAACCTAGCCTAGTATGCAGACAAGAACAACACCGACTTAAATCAACACATAATTAACTTCAAATTAAATTGGTCAAATTTCTCCAATTAAATTAAATGAAATATGTAAGGTGAAAAGTGAAATTAAATATATTGTCAAGGCAAAATAAATTGAATTATATTTGTAAATGGAAAAATTAAATTAAATTTTTAAGCGGATTTGAACTTTGCTTAAAACCTTCAGATATGCACTGAGTAGTAAATAAAAGTCGAAGTGACAAGTCCTATAAAGTTGATGCATAGTTGTTTAGGTCATAAAACTTGACGTGACAACTCTGATGCATAGTTGTTTACAATAATTTTAAACATATAGCTACCATGTGTATATGTGATATAAATATCGCATCATACCACAACAAAAGTTTTATAGCTATTTCGAGCGATATCATCATGAGATATACGGTGGTTGATCTATATTCAGCAATGGGTCGCTATTGGGTTGCAGATGGAGATGAATTTCAATACCCATTAAATCTAAATTTGCGTTACTCACATGCCATCGTCAATACCATGAGAGCTGAGTGGGAATTTCGCATAACTCGAGCAAACGTTCTCGTTGAGCTATGTCGTGAAGTTAATATTAAATTTCCTCGCCGGTTAGCCATGCGTATACCAACTGACACTCCACAATTGTTGCAAAGGGCATTGCATCGTATCCGCGACGAAGTTAATCGCATGACCCAACGTTTGCAAAGGTCTGGACTAATGAAGACCACAAATGAGCGTGCCGAAGATGGGTTAATGGATGATGCACACTAGTACTTCGCCTGGAGCATGGATGTTATGTATGAATCTGATATTGAGATGTCAGATGATGATGATAATGAATGAAATTGTTTGGATGAATGACCAAATATCTTGTAATGGATTTGTAATGCTTATTCACGACTTATCAATGAAGGGAGAAATTTCAATAGTTTTTTAATAGTTCTTGTAATTCTACAAATAACAGTAAGAAGTCACTTCGAACTAGTCCATTTCAGTACAAATTGGTGTTTGCAAAAAATTATAAATTAAATCATAAAATGAATCAGAGGCTTTAATTTTCTTTGTATTAAAGCAATACTATTCATAAATAACTATGAAACGGAGTGCAAGTAAATACCCCCAAGTGTCTTGAAATGCCCATGAGTTAAGTTACATGAGATAAAATCGAAATTATTTTCTCAGTCGCAGACAGCACTGTGAAATACACCCACAGTGAAGTACCTAGATGTAGAACATGTACCTCAGTTAAAAACTTATGTTGCTTGGGGTTCTTCGAATAATGAGGGGAGTAAAGTTGAAATATAATCTCAAACCGGGCATGAGAATGAGTCACCCACAGTCAAGTAAGAAGATGTTGAGCATGTACCTCAGTCAAAAACTTCTGCTGCTTGGGGTTCTTCGAATAATGAGGGGAGTAAAGTTGAAATATAATCTCAAACCGGGCATGAGAATGAGTCACCCACAGTCAAGTAAGAAGATGTTGAGCATGTACCTCAGTCAAAAACTTCTGCTGCTTGGGGTTCTTCGAATACTGAGCGGAGTAAAGTTGAAATATAATCTCAAACCGGGCATGGGAATGAGTCACCCACAGTCAACTAAGAAGATGTTGAGCATGTACCTCGGTCTAAAACTTCTGCTGCTTGGGGTTCTTCAAATACTGAGGGGAGTAAAGTTAAAATACAATCTCAACCCAGGCAAATGAGAATGAGTCACCCACTAATATCAAAATAGCCAGTTGTAATAAAAATAGCCACTCCAATGGTGGCAACGAGTTGGCTGTAAGAACCTGAATTTTTAGACAACTAATTAGTTTATTAATAATAATATTAAGTCAATCAATAGTGATTATTAAACTATTAAATTATAATATTAAAAGCACCATAATTAATACCAATGTTAAATTCTCTTAAATAAAATTATTTATCTTGATGTGATTAAAATCCTGTATCAAAATACCGTGGTGAAAGCTAAATGGATTAAATTGATAGCAACTAAGCTAGTTAGAATTTAGTAGGAAGAAAACCATCCAGTTGAAAGTAATAACATTGAATAA
>JAPPVO010007007.1:0-27033 GCA_030407325.1 Camellia japonica
AAATTAAAGCAAACCAAAGCACGTAAAAACTATTGGTAGCAAAACTAAGTCTTCAATCCGCTACACCTCCATCTCCTTCATCCCCACTAGATGTTAGATCTTCTTCCTCAATACCCTCATCCAGGGGGGTTGAGCGATGTTTCATTCTCCTGGCTTTAGGAGGGTGACGTTGATGTCAAGGAAGATCTTTGCCGCCCTCCGCTGGCAACTCACCCACTCACTATCCAAGTATGTGCTCATCTCATACTTATAATAGTCCGACTGCGGAAACTCTGGATTATTTCTCCTTTGGTCTGCCCCTCCACCAGTTTGACAATAGCTACGGTTGACGGACCAGCACTACCTTCCCCCTCCTTAGCCAAGCTCCTTACCACGGCTGCGTCGACTGCCATTTGAAACTCAAGTGATCGCTTAAACTGTTCCATCACAGTGGTGTACAGATTTTGATAAGCAGCCCTCTCAGACGCCATCGTCCTGGCTAACTTTACTATCTTGGCCCTTTCTTCTTCTAAGGCCTTCGCCAACTCTGCTACTTATGCATCCACCTCTTCATTCTCCTTCAGAGATGATTCACATAGTTCTTTATTGTTGACTAGTGCTTCTTCCAATCTCTCTTTTGCGGTATCACAAGCCGCTTGGATTTCTTGGGCTCGTCTCTGCTCCGCAACCAACTCCATTGGCTTCTCACCCAGCTGCGCCCTAGCCTCTGCCAACTGCACCTTGGTTTCCTCATCTCCTACCTTGGCGCGTTCTGCTATGAAGCCCTAAACTACTGCCAACACCTCTATCTTTTTAGCATTTTGCGCATGCTTTAACCCTTGGTAGTAAGCATTTCATGCCGCTTTTCGCTAGCGTGCACACTCTACGTTCGTCCTCCCTAGCTCTGCTTGGGTTTTCTCCAACTAAGCTTTGAGTGGGGCCACCTCCATTTTTGCTTCCACACCTTTTCCCACCAACGTCGTTGCCAGTGTTAGCGATTCCATTTAGGCAGAACAGAATGCTCTCATCAAGTCAGCCTTCCCAAACCTGGAGACATCCCTGACTGTTGCATCCTCTATAGTTCCCAGCAAGTGTTTTGCTGCCAGTCTATTTCTCTCCCTGCCCCTCTCCGTCCCTACCACCTTCACCATCTCTGCAATTGGGGGCTCAGACTCTTCCCAACGACCATCCCTAGCTTGGGCCCCACTTCCACCTCGTCGCTCACCACCGCCGCCACTTTCTTACTCTTCTTTCGAGCGGCTCCTCTCTCTCCACCCTGAGTCATCCCCTTTCTTTTCTTCCTCAACACCTTCCCCATCTCCGCTCTACTCTTCTCCTTCAATGGGTCCACTGGCGCTTTCAGTGGCTCAAAAGTACTTACGTCTTTGCCTGCCAATGGCTTGGGCCTTGGGCATGCCACCCTCTCCACCACCACTTTTGGTGCTGGTCTCAACTCATTTTCTTTGTATTTTTCTACCATCACCAGGATCCATCTATCCTCTGCCTCCTAGAGTTTTCTTATCACCTCCATCTCCTCAGGCGTAGGGTCTCCTTCCACAGGCTCTGGCCCCAAGCCCAGAGCAAATAGAGCAGAGGGCTTCACTAGTTTATCCCACTTCAACTCCTCTTTTTCCCTTCAACGCCTCACCTGCTTTTCCTTGCCCTCTGCCATAGCATCCAACTTTGGCTCCAGCAACTTGGTGGAGACTTTTCACATTGTCCAAGCCCCCCTCCCCCTCTTCTCTAATACGAAAAACCACTTCGTTCGCCACTCTTTGACTAACAAAGGTAACCCTGCAGCCAACCCTCTATCTGCCACTACTTACAGGGTTACCTACATCTGCTGCTGACCGGACACCTTGTAACAAGAGAAAAACTCATTCACCAACATCATTCCCTTGTCAGTAGCCCGCTGCCAGGAGACCACGCACACTATCAGAATCTTCCATGCGTTGAGCATCAACTGGCCAGGCGCCACCTCTAGCCGATTTCGCACATCGACGCCGATTTGGGAAATTGACAACCTCAAACCCTCGTGGAGCACCTCTTCATACAAAGTAAACTCCCAGGGCCTCACAGCCGACGCTCTCTCTGTTGCCAATGGCAATCTCAACTTCACATTTGCTGGGATCTAATATTTAATACGCAGCCCCTCCAGATCCCCCGATGTCAGTGTTGACCTATCTGCCTTGGTGTGCCAATGATCGCGGGCCATCTGGCTCAGTGGTTAGACAGTCGATATCATCATTGCCGGAACGGGCCGTGGTCGCCTTTCCCTCCTTTCTTTTCACTAACCTCTCCACCCTATACTTCTCTACTTACGCAATCCCGTCATCCTCACCCAAGGCATCTAGCGTCAGGGCTGGGGCTCTCTCTTATGCCATCTCCCTCACATTTTTGTAAATCGCCTTGGACGCGGGGAGTAAGAAGTTTAAGATGTGAAACAAGAGACAATTACATGAGATGAACGAGGAAAAGTCTAGTATTTATCGGTTTCTCACAATTAGATACGTAAATCGCACAAGACCAAATGCCCAAGGTTTGCCTGTGTTCCAAGGATCGTAATTAAACTTCGCCAGTTTAAAACTCACCAACCAAGTTAAAACCCCTTTTTTGAAACAAAACCCTTTCACTTTCATCAACGGTACAACATCTTAATCAATGGCAGATAACCCCACGCGCATAGACTCACTTCGCCACCACCATTAAATATCTTTCCCTTCTCGTCTTTTTTACTACACATCATTACATGCTTTTCTACCCCTCGAGCCTCGTGCCCATCAAATGCCCCATCAATGCCACCTTCGACGGTCGGTCGTTCCTCACGCCCGGTCACCCTCCCGGTCGGCCATCCTGACGGTCAACTACCCTTATCAGTTGGTTACCTCGTTAGTCGGCCACTGCCACGGTTGTCTGCTCTTACAATCGGCCATCCCGCCAATCGACCACCCTCGTTGGTCGACCACCTTCACAGTTGATCACCTTCGCTGTCGGCCACCTTGTTGGTCGGTCACCTACACAATCAGTCGTCCCAACGGTGGACCACCATCGTCGGTCGATCATTTTGTTGGTCAACCACCCTTGTTGATCAACCAACCCCATAATCCACTTCCTTCACAGTCAATCACCCTCGTAGTCGGCCACCTTGTTAGTCGGTCACCTACACGGTGAACCGTCCTGACGGTGGACCATCCTCGTCGATCGATCATTTGTTGGTCAACCAGCCTTATCGGTCAACCACCCTCACAATTGGCCACCTTCACGGTCGATCACCCTCGCAGTCGGCCACCTTGTTGGTCGGTCACCTATACGGTCGATTGTCCCGACAGTGGACCACCCTTGTCGATCGGTCATTTTGTTGGTCAACCACTCTTGTCGGTCGACCACCCTCACGATCGACCACCTTCACGGTCGATCACCCTCGCGGTCGCCCACCTTGTTGATCGGTCACCTACAAGGTCGGTCGTCCCGATAGTGGACCACCCTCGTCGGTCGATCATTTGTTGGTCAACCACCCCTGTCAGTCGACCACCCTCATGATCAGCCACTTTCATGGTCGATCACCCTCACGGTCGGCCACTTTGTTGGTCGGTCACCTACACTGTCGGCTGTCTCGACAGTGGACCACACCCTCTTCGGCCAGTTATTTTGTTGGTCAACCACCTTATTAGTCTGCCACCTTTACGGTCGGGCACCCTCACGATTGGCCACGACGCCGACTTCCCTCCCCTTCGGAAGCGGAACTTACCCGCCCACCCTCTATAACATTTTTCGCCTTGGGAGACTACCCCCACTTTTCATATTCCCTTCGTTGGACTGAAGCTGCACTCAAGAATGAGAGACCACTGATGCGCACGACCCAAGAGGGCCTAGCCCACGGCGTAAGGTTTAGCTCACGGCCCAAATAGACTCAATCCACCCATAACCTAAGCCTTCCTAGCAGTCGCACGATTAAAGCTCAGTAGCTTTAAGAAGCTAATGCTGGGCCAAGACCAATAGCATTCAGACACCTGTCAGGCAGGAATTAGCTTCATAAGTAGACAAAGATCTTGCAAAGTTATTGCACTCACACATCAGCCACTAAATGAGGCCATCACAGCATTAAATACAGCAAGACCCCTCACACTGGAGTATGCAAAATCACCATGGACGATGGCAACTGGGCTATAGACTTTCGGCCAACAAGACAGCTTGAAATGGACAAGGAAATGATGGGCAAGAGATATATGGAAGCTTTAGAGGTACGTTTGGGGGGATATATGGTATTCTTTCTCTTCTTCTTCTACGCTCTCTAACTAACCACTATCTATCACTATTTCTCTACCCTAACCCAACTTGATCGTCGAAATGTCTACGGGGGACTACTCCAATACAGATCTTTTTGCAGGCACGCGTTGAGAATTTGACAACCAGCAGACCCGTTGAAGGCACAGACCAATCCGACCCATTCACCATTGACCATATTGCATTATCAATCTTTATAATAAGATATGTGTATATATATATAG
Source organism: Camellia japonica (assembly GCA_030407325.1). NCBI lineage: Eukaryota > Viridiplantae > Streptophyta > Magnoliopsida > Ericales > Theaceae > Camellia > Camellia japonica. The sequence goes on from JAPPVO010007007.1 coordinate 4,488, forward strand.
GCTATAAACAAAAAGCCTAAAAACTAATAATGTTAAACTATGAATGCCAAAAATAAAATCTTACTAAAATTATAGTGATCAATGGTGTAAATTACCTTATATTATACCATAATTTATTATTATTATTTTTTTGTTTGAAACATATTCTCAAAATCTTTTTTGGTTGAGTTTCAAAATATAATTTAATGGCAAAAATAAAAAACACTTCTTATTATTTTCATATGTTTTTTTTTTTAAGGTAGAAATAATTTTTAACAATTAAAAAAAATAGAATTTACTTTTAAATTTTTTTATAAATTAGAATAATCTTTAACAATTAATTTTTATTTATTTTTTTTGGAGATAATTTGTTCATGGGTCTCTCAATTGGGCTAAAAAACAAAGTCTGGGTTTCAGGGGGCCTATATTGGGAGCGTCTATGACCACCCGAGAACCTTTCCCGCGTTTTTTCCCCCTCAATTCAAACTTCAAAAATCACAAGCATGCTCTGTTCTCCTTTATATCTTTTACTATCTTTTAAGGGAAAAGAATTCAAACACTGATCTGTTTTCTGCGATTTTTATTCGAGAGAGAGAGAGAGGGAGGGCGGTTTATTTACAATAACATAATTTTAAAAAGCGTTAAAAAATCACAACTGAAATTAATTCTCATTCTGCAGTGATTGATTTCTTGCAATGGAAATTCAGGCCACCCGGTTTCCAGGTACCTTTCTATTTTTATTTTTTTCAATAATTTGTTCTCAATTTAATCTTCTTGTTCACACACATATATATACATAGATTTAGAAATATATCTGAATTTTTCAATGTACTACACAAAACCCAGGAAAATCTCAGCCCTCGAAGGCGAAAACTAACCCAAAAGCAATCCAAGCACCGAAACAAAACAACAAAGAACAACCCATTCACAGGTAAAACATACCCATAATACCCAATTACTCTTATTAGTATATCTCTACGTTGCATGTTTCTAAATCCTCTGTTCTACAGGCAAAGGCGAGTCTTCGGCACCACTCGAAACCCTAATGTTGCCCCAAAGACAGTGGCTGAGAAGCCCGATTTCAAAAAACCTTCAATCCAAGTCTCCCGAAAACAACCCAATCTAACCCAAACCTCTCTTAACACGAAATCCCCTGAAAAAAACAGAGCAATGTTGAAGAAGAAAGAGAAGAGCGTGTGTTTTCAAGAACAAATTGGGAAAATTGCCGCTGTGGGTGTGGCGGGGGGAGGTGTTTCGAGTCCTCGGACTCCGATGGCGGGTTTGGCTCCGGCGGCTAAGGGTGGAGTTTCCGGTACACCGTACCAGAGTGCAGAGAGGTGTAGCAAGTGTAGGTTTGATAGGATGGAGAGTTCGGCTTACTGGATTAGTCAGATCAGATTGGCCGAGTCGGTTGGGAAACATTTTGTTTCGGCTGCTTCTTTAGGCTTGCTCTTGAATCAAAGGCAGAGGTTAGAACTCTTCCACTTTCTTTACTCATTTCTCTATTTAAAATAAAAAAAAGTTTTATTAAAGTGAAAGTCCTTGGATAGAAAAGTTCACAAGATTTGAAACTTTGACATTAAATTTAAGAAAAAAAGTTCTTACTAGTTGAGCAACATATATTGTGATATTAGGAAGCGTTTGGTAGAATTTTAAAATTGTGATTTGAGAATAAAGTTATATTTTAAGCTTATGAGCTTTGAAATTTTAATTTGAGTGTGAAAAATTTGTTTGGTTATAAGTTTTGAATTGAATGATATGACATATGATATTTAATTCAAAAATTTATAATTCATAACCAAATAGACAACCCAAAATTTTATTCAAAAATCATAAAAAAAAATTTAAAAAAATCTAAAAATATTTTTTATTTAAAATATAAAAATAACATGTGCAAAAAGAAAAAAATTTGCTCCGGACGTTCAGGAGATAACCGGGTAGACGTGTTTTGAAAAATGAGTGAAATTAATTTTTGAAAGTACTAACTAAACACAACATTCAAAGCAAGGGATGGAATTAAGATTCCAGAGCTCTACCAAACAAAGCTTTAATTTTTTGGATAAACTATCAATAGGTACTAATAGGCCTTGTTTGGGAAGACTAAATAAGTGTACTTTTTGTCCTTTTTGACTAAAAAAATGAGGTTGAAAATATGGATGTTTGGGTTAACTTTTTGACTTTTTATGGAAAAATGTGTAATAAAAAATTGTAAAAATTAGTTTTTAGAGGAAAATTTGAATTGGGAGTTGTGCAGCCGTAATTGTTGACTTTTGGTGAATAGTATTAACTTTTTAACTTTTTGAGTAACTTTTTGGCTTTTTGGATTATTTGGGATATCCTAAACTTAGCCTTAATTCCCATCAAATCTTATTGAAAATAATTCTTGATAAAATTGTCGTTAAAAATAATTTTTTTTTGACAATTTTTTTGTATATGTCGCTAAAAATTGACAATTAGCAACTTTTTTTGTCATGATTTTTATAAATGTCGCTAAAACTTATAATTAGCGATTTTTTTTATGACAAATTTTTTTCATAGGACTTATTAGACAATAAATCCACTTATTAGGACCTATACGTAAGTATTTTTAATTTTTTTATCATTTATTTTTACTCTATTGAATTGTATACACATTGCATATGCCAATGGAAGTAATAAATGAAGTGCACAAAATGGTATTAAAGAACTGGACATTTTAACCCATCAAATTTGTAAGTTGTCACTTGAATATATGTAGTGGTTTTGTGGATGATGATATTCACACTTTCTAATCTCTGGGCCCTTGTTTTATAGCCAATTAGCAGCCTTGGCATTGAGCTGAAGAGGTACATGGCAGGGCACCAGAGCTTATCCACAGATACTGAGTGGCTTCATGTCTCTGTTAGCTATGGTTTGATTCTGCACCCTAAAGATGATGCTAATGGTGGTACCACTCTTGAAGATCAACCACATAATCACTTGAAGGAACAATCGACCGAGCAATGTGAAATTTAAACAAACAACACATTTGTGAGAATGTGGTTCAGAAATTAATGTATGGGTACCTTTTGCAAAGGATTACAATGTGAAATGCTTTTGTGGCGTCTTTGATAGTGATGCAGTGTAGATTGACAGAGAGTTTTTTTGATCAATGTACATTGACAGAAAGTTAATTGGTTAGAGAAGTTTGACTATTTGATGGCAAGACGATAATTTTGTTAATTTTTTAAAAGTCGTTAGAACATGGTCAAAACACCCTTGACCACTAATTCAATCAGTAGCACATTAATTTCATGTTGAAATAAAAAATAGAAAACATTTTTATGACAAATATTTTTGTTTTCTGTCAAAACAAATAAACTTGCTGACTCCGATAACAATTGCATATCCTGAAATTTACTCAAGCCGGATTGACTTGGTTCAAGGAACGAGGACTCGGTGCAAAATGAAAATGCAAAATCAGACAGGCAAATTGACTCGTAAATGCAAAATGTTTTGAAAATTATGTGGAAGTCCAGTGTTTTGAAAATTAGGAGTCGATGATAAGAAGAAAACCAAAAAGCCCAGACAAACCTTTTGTATCTTGATAATGACCTTTCAATCTTCAGATTCATCTGAAAAAACCACTGGACTACTGGACTATATATATGGAAAATTCTAATATACATGTCATTTTTTTTTAGTTATGATGTTATTTTAATTATGACTTATGAGATATTTAAATATGTTTCATGTTGTGTTTAATTATAATATTTTTTTTTTTAGTTACGACTCAAAAAATATAAAGTCATGCAATTTTTTTTTGCTCCAAGCTTTCTGGTTATGGCTGAATTTTGTTTTCAGCTTTTGTGTATGGAAGAGTATCTCAAATTCAGTATCAGATGTTTCATCAAATTTGAATTTGATGAAAAGTGTCTCATTTTGACGCTCCAACCATTTCACCAGATTCATATCAAATATAAGGAAAATCAAAATTTTCATCAAATGAAAGGAGTCTTTCATCCACCCAAGAGCAACTTTGACAATTTTTTTGTTCAGGTTTGGACAACCTCTAAGACAATTGCCTAGACGGCCTACCGAACAACTAAGGATGTGAAAAAATCTGATGAAAATTCTAATTTTAGCATTGGAGTGAATAGTATCAAATCAATTTTTTTTATCAATTTTTTATTCAAATTTGATGAAATTTTTTATTCAACATTCTAAAGTATTATTAGCTTTATCTAAAGTAATTTTACATAATAATATATCTAAACTTTCCTCTTGTCCATAATATAGATTATAGGGTGCTGTCCGGAACCATTGGACCCACTACGGATTCCGTCTTGATAATCTGAACTGTTCATTTAGTAGGATCTTTTGTGTACACCATTCACACAGAAAATTAAGTCAATCTAATAGTTGTAACCTATTCAATTTATGACATTGGTATAAAAAATAAATTAAAGAAAAATGTGTTTTAAAAAATAGATTATTCATTTTTTTTAGTGATAAATATGATAAATTAAATAGACTATAATTATAAGATCAACCTAATTTTTTATGTGTGGATGATACATCTGAAAATTTTATAAAATGAACGATTCAAATGATTAAAATAAGAGTCATGATAAGTTTCACGGGCCTAAATATCACCCCCAGTCCAGATTATGCATAGGAGGGAATCCAACTCGGTAATAATATAAATCTCAGAGTAATTTGGCCTATTTGATTGTGTTTTTGCTTTTATTTTTAAAATCACCAAAAAAAAAAAAAAAAAAAACCTTGTTTGACAAATTGTTTCTAAATTTTTTTTTTTTTTATAAAAACAATCACTTTTTGAAAAACACTAAAATGTTAAAAAAAAAAGAAAAAAGAAAAAAGAATCTCATGGAAATAAAAAATAAATATTAAAATTAGGGTAAATTATATAAATAATCCCGGTAGTTTACACGATATGTCAATTTGCTCGATTTTGCCCCTTAATTTAGCAAATTGTGTCATTTTAGTCCAATAAATAACGGTTGTTAAGTTTGGTGGACGGAAAGTCAAACCATGTATCAATTTGGACCCTGTAGTTTACACAATGTGTCAATTTGGTAAGATGGTTAAAAGCTGGGTGTTTTGGAAAGAATGTTAAAAGCTGGCTTTTGGCTTTTTACCAAACTTTTGGCTTTTTTAGAAAAGTGATTTGAGAAGTTGGTAAAAAGCTATTTTTGGCTTTTTTGACTAATATTTGTTTATGATATCATATCACAATAAAATAACTAAACCCCAATACTGGACTGATTATTGGGATCTACTAATGCTGCAATGCACCAATAGATGATGCTCCCAAAGACTCCAATGAAATGCCATGTGACAAAATGAACAACCCCAACACTAGACTGATTATTTGGCAATGGAACAAGAAGCACGTTCAATGAAAACAACAAATGGCTAATCAGTTCAATGCATTGGGTAATCGGTTTGATGCATTTGTCGCCACTCAGAATTCACTGATTCAACAATTTGGTAAGTTTGGTCTAGACACTGAAAGACGTGATGAAGTGACAAGCAATCACCTTGATCAAATTGACCATCGAGTCAGTCAGGTCTACAATCACTACTACTCTCCACCTCTACCACAACTTGACAATGACGCTTGACTTGTTTGGATGAGCGATTAAATGATTGACGCATGTTGTGATTTTTAGTTGTGTTACAGATGTACTAGTACTTTCTATTCTTATTTGTTTGTTTGTTTGTTTCTTCATTTTTATTTTATTTTTTAATTTTTTGGTTCATGGATGTAAGCACCATTTGTTTTTGTAATTTTTGTGTTTTTTTTTTATTTTTATTTTTTGTTTTGGTATAATTTACTGTTGTGTGTGTGTATTTTTTTTTTAAATGATACACCTATTTGTTTATGTTTTTTTTTTCTTTTTTAATTACTATCCATTGGCTTATTAAGCATGGTGTAACGGTATCATCTTTAAAATTGTATGTTTTATTAGTGCAACTGCAATTGTTTTTTTATTTATAAAATGTCAAATATAAATGTTATTTTGTTGGACCAATAACAAAAGAATAAAAAGAAAGAAAAAACAGTTCTAATTAAATTTTGATAGTGTTATAATACATTATTAAAGATGAGTTAAAAAGGATTGTTGCCAAATTTTAAATTTGATATGAAAGATAACATACTTTTGGTATTTTCTGTGAAAAGTATAATTAATCCACTGTTACCAACTTTCAAGAATTGACAAAAGTATGTAAATTGAAGGATCATAATTTTTTTTTTTTTTTTAAATGTTCTTTCTAGGTCAAAAATACTAATTGGATAACACTTTAAGAGTGTAAAGTGTAATTTATCTTTAAAAAAATTAAGTTGAAAAATAGAATTAAAATAGATTGATATTGTGGATCTATACATTTTTTACACGTATGTGACTATTATGATTCCTCAACTTCGTATTTATAAAAGTTCCATTTTATTTGTCCTAATTTGAAAAGAAAAATGTTCAAGAATTCCTTACTCTTTTTTTTTAATTTATAATACTATTTAAAATTAATCTCAAAATTATTATTATTATTATTATTTTTTGCTAATAGTATTACATTCATACAATCTCAATAGTCATAACTAAACTCTTTTTAAAATTCAATTCAAAAATTAATTATTAACAAAAAATAAGTTGGTACTGCATTTGATACTATGTAACCTTTGCGAACCCTTCAATAGGACCATTATGTATTCATTTTAAATATGTGGACAGTTTTAAATCTTTTGAATAAGCCACTTTTTTCTTTTAGATTAAATATACAACAAAAATATGTCTACATTCATTTTTTTTTCTCCTAAATTATGGTTGAATTTTTATTTCTATCTAGGATAGATGAATTTAAATTTTATTTATTATTTTTTTTTACTGAAAGGTAAAATTAATCCACCGTTACCAACTTTCAAGAATTGACAAAAGTATTTAAATAATTGTCATATATATATATATATATATATATTTTTAAATGCTCTTTCTAGGTCAAAATTAAAATTGGATAACACCTTAAGAGTGTAAAGTGTAATTTATCTTTAAAAAAATTAAGTTGAAAAATAGAATTAAATTAGATTGATGTTGTGGATTTGTACATTTTTTACATGTATGTAACCATTATGATTCCTCAACTTCGTATTTATAAAAGTTCCATTTTATTTGTCCTAATTTGAAAAGAAAAAAATTCAAACAATTCCTTTTCTTTTTTTAAAAAAAATTTATACTACTATTTCAAATTAATCTCAAATTTAATTTTTTTTTTTTACAATAGTATTACATTCATACAATTTCTGTAGAGATTTTTTTTTTCTTGAAATGTGTGCAAATCTAAGTAGTTCTTATAAAATAGGACCAAAAAAAAAAAAAATTCGCACCAATTTAATTCCCAGAAAATATGACCGAAATAATTTGAACACATAACTATTTGAACCACGCCACAATCGGAGACAAATATAATCACAGTATTATTGTACTATAATGAAGAGTGATACACAAAAAATGGAGAATTTAATTTAAAAAAAAAAAAAACACTTTTAAAAAGCACGATTCAAACTACAATTGCGTTTTACACATTATAAATAAAAAGACGAATGTAATAATACATACAATACTATCAAATTCACATTATTTCTTCACATTACAAATCTACCCATTGCCAACATGATTTTCCCACATAACAGTAGCAATTGCATCCCTCAAGTTTGATTGGTTTGTTAACCCATGTTGTGACATGTCAACATAGTTAGATTGGCCTCCAACAAACCTGTCTGCTACTGCTTCTACCGCCATTTCATTATCAGCTTCCATGAAGAATGAGTCCATAACTGCATGCAAACGGATCCAATTGTGCACTACAAAACGTGCAATCACAGGGGATCCTTGTCGTGTGGACTTATAATTTGGCATGGACCGCAATATTGGAAAGCGCTTCTTCAGAACACCAAATGTTCTTTCTCTGACATTGTGTAGCGACGAATGTCAATGGTTAAATAATTCCTTGGGTCCAGAATAATGACGACCATGAAACTCTTACAAGTGATAGCGTTGGGAACGAAATGGGACAAGAAATCCAAGCATGTTTGTGAACCCAACATCCATCAAATAATACTTGCCTACATGTAAATAATGTTTATAATGTTCTATCAAATACATGTACACAAATATCAACATTTAAGAAAGTACAGTATGTTATTTGGTGATACTCACCATGCGATGGGTGTGGAAAATGTAAATCAGCTCTTGTAATTGAGTCCACTAAAATTGCATTGTCGTAGATGCTTCCTTCCCATCCAGAATTGATAAATGTGAACAACAAGTCGAAATCGCAAGCTGTGAGTACATTTTGTGATACTGTGGCTTTACGATCACAGAATATATTCTGTCTTGAGGCAGGGATCCACGCATCCACTAATGTGTCATCGACAGCTCCGACATAATCCTACTTGAAATATATTAGTTTGACATTAAACGTGAAAAAAACCTAGATATTATTTTGAAAACAAAATAAAAAAAATTCCTTTGTTACTGTTATTGCAAATTTACAAGACAAACATATAGTCACACCTTGAACCAAGGAAAAAGCCTCCTATCATTTAAAATTTTTTCTAGTATCTCGTCTTGGTTACGTGGTTTGATAACCGTTGATGCAAGCTTGCACAATGCCCGCATAATGATTTTGATGTGCCGACAAATAGTTTCAGTGGACTGTTGAAATCTATCGGCCAGTAGTCTATGCCGGTCATTTTGTGCGAATGTGTACAAAAAAATGCCAAGCGATTCCTCGACACTGATATGCATGTGTTCAGTGTTGACAAAGCCATTTTCAAGTAAGTTGTCTTTCAATAAAATAAATGTTTGGGCATCCATTCGCATGATGGCCTTCATTGTTTCAGGATGGTCATTTAATAAACTGAAGATGTAATCATCACCTTTGAATGGACAAGTTCGATACGGTCGTCTGCTAGTTGACGCATTCATATGTTTATTCATAAAAACAATCATCAAAAAGTCCATAAAATATTCACTAGCCTCATCCTCCTCTGATGAGCCTACCATTGCATTGTTTTCTGTATCGGATAACATATTGTTTCGGCTACATGACAATAAAAGCATAATTATAACAAATAATTAACAACATGATAACTATTACCATTATTGGTGAAATTGAAATTAACCACTGTCTACAATTTGTTGACCTTAATCATTTATCGAACTAAATGGAAATATGCATGCGAAGAAAAAACATATTAATATTTACTCATCTTGTCGTACATACTAATGCATATTGTATGCTGTGTATAAAATTGAAAGTTGAAGTAAAAATAAGGAAACAGACATGAATGAATGCAGAAGAATAAAATCACATCTAAATATAAAATAAAAACAATGTCACAAAAATATAAAAACAAACATACAAAGACGGATAAAAAACAGCATGTCATCAGGTGCCAAAAAATAAAAAATAAAACAAAAATCATTAAATCATGTTGCACAACCACAAAGAGAACCGCACACTCTATCAAGCCACAACTTCTCCCTTGACTACAAAGCTAGGATCATAGCTAGGCGCATATGCCCAGGCGACTGTAGACCTGACTTTCTTCGCGCACCCCCCTTTCGGAGAGGGCGCGAATTTGGTCTTACTACAGTTCAGACTCCTGTCACGGTTCTGAATCTAATCTCACAAAGTGCAATGTGAGACTGATAAATACCAAAGAGTCCAAATCCGACAAATCGTTTTGGAAAATCGATTTTGAAGAAAAAACGCCAAACATGGACTGCTTTGCCAGATTACAAAGTCGCCACCTAAATATTTTATTTTTGGAAAATTTAGGAAACCCTGACTCGTGCCAAAGGCCACGTGTCTATCATCACCAAAGTTACCTCAGCTCGGGAACTTGGGTACGAGAGGGGAAGGTCCTGAAATGAGCACCCCCGCTCGCCCGATCAAAAGATCGGCCTCTACTAAGCATGATATGTTGTTTTATAAATCTCATGTGTTCTTATTCCGGTTATTAATTTAACTTACTATGTGATGCGCACAGCATACAAGTATAGACTCAATCACGAGAATTGGAACAAAACAACTCATATTTGTTTCTCGAAAATGGTTTGAAAGTGCTACTCGCAAGTAGATTAAAGCGCGGATTTGCCACCCTCAAGTGGGCTTGAAAACATGATTTTGCCACTTCGCAAAGTGGGCTTAAAACTCACAATCATCGAGTTGTTTCAATTCAGGCAATCAAGCCTCCACCCACAGGCATTCAAGCAGTTAAGCACTTAAGCAAATAGCCTCATGGCAAGCATGCTATCATGGAAACACTCACACTTATGCAAGTATGCTAAAGCGTAAAACTTACAACATACTCCGAGCCAGAACAAAAACTAGTTAGAAAACAATGCATGATCCTAACTATGCAAGATGCCTAATGCAACACATGCAATAATGCAACTAAATAGGCTCGCCTATCTAAGATGGCATATGAATGCGACAATTGATACACGTATTCAAATAGGTATTGAAATACGATGCAGTTTGAATGATGCGCCGAGCCCGGTGCATGCAAGACTAATGAATGATGCAAACATGCAAGCATAAGGTATGCTAATCAAAACGTGTCCTAATTTAACCATCGAAAGCGGTTAAATAAAAGGGAGAAAGACGTGGGGTTAGAAGATATGCACACACACACGCACCCTTATTACAACATTGCACCCTCTCGCAGAAGGGTCCGAATAAGCTAAGCTAATCTAAGCTAAGCTAATCAAACCAATCTAATTAAACTAATTAGACTAATTATTACACAACCAAATTGAATAACTAGCAAGCTACTTACTAATTATTACAACACTTTAACTAATTAACAAATTAATTAAATTAAATTAAATTACATAACCAACTAAGCATGTAAAAGATGTAAGCTAGGCTGCCTCAGCTCTGCCTTGAATAATAAAGAATGCATGCCTCGGTTTCCGTCCCAAAAAGCTCTCCGGTTTGCTCTTTAGAGGCTCTGTTTGCAGGGTGTCTTCAAGAACTTTCTGTTCCACCATACCAAATCACTGCTAAGGAATGCACCAGTGGCCTGCCGGCCATGGGAAGCTTCTGCCGGCCAAGGGTGTGCACTGCCAGCCAAGGAGGAAGCTATGAGTAATCAAAGGCGATGGAGACAAAGGAAATTGGCTCATTTTCATCACTTCAAGTATGAAATGGACCAATCTACCTTGTGTTCAATATAACGTCCGATTGAACACAATGCAATGCACACAAAACATGTTTATCTTTGTCATGTTTTACTTGTCCAATTTTATTTACACATTTTAGCATTTACCAAGCCATCATTAACCGGTTTAGTTCAATGTGGAAGTCCTCTAATGGGAAAGATGGCCTCAGCCACAAGCACCTTGAGCATGAAAGAAGCCTCATGCTTTTGGTTAGTAGAAACCCTCAAGAGAAGGCTAAAACTATTAGACATTAGAGCCTTAATTCCATACTCAAGCTAACAAGAGGCTTAAGACTACTTTCAAAGAAAATGAAAGAGTGAAGCATGGAGGAAAATTGAAGAAATTCAATGCTGATATGGCATGAGAAATAAGACTATAACATGCAAACAACTCATGTACAACATGTTAAGAGCCAAAAACATTGAGGCTAGTGAATGACACAACACTAGAGGCATACAACACAATGCTCAAAAGGGAAAAACAATCCAAAACAATCCTAAAACACCCTAAATAGAGTTCTAAAACATGCTTGAAATAAGTTAAGAATAGCTATATTAAGAGGCCAAAACAATAACACATGCTAGGCAATTTAGCACAATTGCACTACAAGCATACAAAGCAAAGCTCATATGATCAAACCAGCTCAAAACAGAGCTTAATCATGCCAAATCAGTGACCTAAACATGCTGAAACTTAGGCACAAAAGTCAAGAAAAACATGCTCGCATGTTGGCTCACAAACAAGACACAAAGCACAACTCTCAAAAGTAATGAAAGAGTGGGATATGTGAGAGTGTGATAGTAATATATGCTCTAAAATCAAATGCAAAATGATGCTATATCATGCAAACATCACAAGCAAAGCATGCTAGAGGCCCTAAAACTCAAAGCTAGTAAAGGCCATTTACACTATAGTTATACAAAGCAAAGCACATATGATTAAGACCATCCAAAACAGAGCTAAAGCATGCTAAATCAGTAGCAAAAACATGCTGGAGTCAACCTAACACATGCTAGAATGACGGGCTAACTCATTAGGCATGCTAGGCTAATAAACAAGATTAAACTACAAGTGCAAGAATCAAGCAACAAGTGGCCAAACCAGCCAAAAATAGAGTTAAAACATATTAAATTAGAGCCTAAAACATGCTTGAATAAAGCTACAAAGAGGTAGAAATACATGCTCACAAGTTAGGCCATCTACACTTGCAAAGAGGATATGAAGAGGGGGGACCACCCCCTCCTATTTTGGTCCTCAAAACATGGTTTTCACCACTAAAATTCCCCTGGAATTTAGTGGTTAAAAGGCCAAAAAAGTTGGTTTGAAAGGTGATGAAATATGGCACAAAAAGCTATACAAGTTAAGGAACAAAAGGGAGAGACAACCCCCTAACACAAAATAGGCTCAAACTACCATTTTTAGGACTGAAAAACATAGTTTTTTGCAGTTGAAAACCACCCCAAAAACAGCACAAAAGGATGGCAAAAACAAGTATAAAAACAAGCTTAAAGGGTGAGTCTTATACCTCTTGAAGGGAAGACAACACTTAAGCAACAAAACCAAGCAAAACCATCTTAAGGAGCTCCAAGGAGGCTTCAAGAGAGCTTCAAGCAATCTCAGCCCAAAGATGAACCATTCTTGTTAAGGGTTGATAGGTTGAAGATGGATGTATACAAGCTTCCAAGCACAAAAGCTTTAGAGAGAGAGGAATCTAGAGTGAGAGGATTTAGGGAGAGAGGCTCCCAAACCTTTGCTAAATTGTTCTAACCCTTTAAACCATAGAGAAGCCTCTCTATATATAGCAAAATGCAGCTCCAGGTCGAAAATATCCCAAAAGAGACAGCTGGAACAGTTGGACAACAAATATCTGCAAAAATCTGCCTTTTTGCATCAATGGCCGGCACTTCATCATTGTTGGCTGGCACTACATCATTGTTGGCCGGAATGGGACACTCTTGGATGGCAGGGGGATGGCATAGGCCATTCATGGCCAGCACATGGCCAAAAAATCCCATTTATGGCCAGCATTCTCCTCCTTTGGTTGGCCAGAAAAATCTGATTTTTGGGCCCGACTTCAACCGAACATAACTCTTTCATCTGGACTCCTTTGCAGGTCATTATTGAGCCTAAATTGAATCCCTTGAAGTCTTCTTTCCAATGGTGGCAACCTCACATCAAAATTCCAACTGTACAAAAAGTTACGCCTATTTGAGTGAAGACTGCTCAGTTTGGATCCTACCCGGATTGATGCCAAACTGCTCCTCAGCTAGTTTTCTTCCCTCCTCTCCTCTTTGCTTCAACTCCAAACCCCTAAATAAGGTTTTTTGAAAGATTTTTTCAAATAGTTCACCTATCTTTCATTCATTTCCACTTTGTCCTTGCTTGATTTACCGAAAAGCGCAACATTTAACAAAATGCGAGCGTCGGAACATCGTAGGAACTTTTTCAGAAACTATTTTGAAAGAGATGGTTTTAAGGTCTAAAATCTTTGGTCAAAATCATTTTGGTCCAAAGAGGGGTGTGAAGTTGGGATTTGACTCTCCTCTTGCCGAAGAAATCGAATCCTTGCACTGCACATCTTCATCACCAAGTAAACAATCAGTGGCGCCCAAGTCTTAAGGGCAGTCAAAAATGGGGTGTCTACAGTTGCCCCTCTTTGACAGAGCTCGAAAGTCATGAAATGATGTGAGTGAATGTCAAAGCCCAGAGACGACCCATTTTTGACAAGGCCGAAGACTTGGATAAACAAACAAGACAAAAATAAATGGTTGCGCTCGTAGGCTGCCTACGTATCCCTTTGCAAGGAATCAAACCAGCGTAGTTCAGGGGCAGGATGCAAAATGATACACAATTATAATGAAATCATGCAAATGATATACAATGTATCGAAACAATGCAAATGACATTCAATGTAATTGAAATAATCAAACCACAAGCAATGCAAAACCACACAAATATCATAAAGAGATGGAGATGCAAAATCAACCTACGTTTAACACAGAAAAGAAGTGGGCACGAGCCGAACGACGCCTAACACAGGCTAAGTGCCTACATCCTCAGTACTAGCCTCAGCCTAGCATGGATGCTTACACATAACAGAACCGTGTTTCAACGTGAAAGGGGTGCGAGCACATGCAAAACTATGTGTTTCGCAGCAAGAATACAAGATACAAGTAATTGGGGTGATATGATATAAGTGAGGAATAATCTGCTGAGGAAAGATCGTGATCCTAGATGCTAAATGCAACAAGACAAACTACAATGCAATGGATGCAATGGATGAAGTGAATAAGGCGCGCGGCCAAACCACATTTTACCTAGAAAAGGTATGGACACAAAACAGACCACGTCTAACACAGAAAAGGTGCTGACACCCTCAGACCACAATTCTCTTAGTGGAATAGGCACGTACAAATTATCACAGAACCATGCTTTAACGAAGGAAAGTATGGGCACATGCCAAACTAAGCTTAACATGGAAAGGATGCAGGCGATAAAACAATGCAGTAGATGCATGCGATAGATGCTATATGTGATGCAATAGACGTAATAGATAACGAAATGCGATGTAATTGGGAAGTGAAAGTACCTTACAGGGGCAATTGGCAATGACTCACCTCATGCTCCTAGGGATCTTCTCCTTTTGATTGTGCTTCCAAACCGCAGGTACCACTTTTCTCCCTGGCTATGGCCGCAGCTTTCCCTATTCTCTAATAGGGTGACAGACTAGGTTGGTTCAGTATCCAGAATTGAGGCGCATACCCGCTATCTCAACCTATGGGGCTGCCATACAGATTTCAAGCCGAGGATACACCCCTAGGTATTTAAACCAGACTTTAGTCTCGGAAATCCCAAACCTTTGCGTTCTAAGCATCGTCATTCGAACTCTAGTTTCCACCGTCTCAGTTAATCTCTTAGGAACTCACCGCAAACATAGGCAGGTGGCTATACCAGACCACTGGAAGTCGTTCGGGCACGACAAACACCAAAGGAATTGCATCTTCAGAGGATTTAAGGTCTCCTAAACCAGGTGAGTGCACAAGGCAATGCGATGCATAGTGAATGCACAAAACAGTGCTAAACGGATGCACAAAACAGTGCGATAATACAAGGTTCACATGACAGTGCGATGCGGGGTGCACAAAACTGTGTGAGAAATGCACTAACAAGTGCAAGTAAGGTGCGCAAAACAGCATGATGCAATGCACTACAAGTGCAGATAAGGTGCACAAAACAGCGCGAGCAATGCACTAACAAGTGCAGGGAGCATGAATGCACAAAACAGTGCTATACAAGTGTGCACGAGACAGTGCGATGCAAGAGTGAATGCACAAAACAGTGCAATACAGATGCACAAGGCAGTGCGATAATACAAGGTGCACATGACAGTGCAATGCGGGGTGCACAAAAAAGTGCAAGAAATGCACTAACAAGTGCAGGTAGGGTGCGCAAAACAGCGCGATGCAATGCACTAACAAGTGCAGGTAAGGTGCGCAAAACAGCGCGAGCAATGTACAAACAAGTATAGGTAAAGTGCACAAAACAGCGCGAGCAATGCACTAACAAGTGCAGGGAAAGTGCGCAAAACAGCACGAGCAATGCACAATGCAAAAGATACAATCATTTTCTCTGCAAGATGAGAGCATGTAATGAAATGCACAAGATAGTGCGATGCGCAAGAAAGCGCGACTGTAAACTGCACAAGAAAGTGCAATGCGCAAGAAAGCGCGAGTGTAAACTACACAAAATAGTGCGATGCACAAGAAAGCGCGAGTGTAAATTGCACAAAACAGTGCGATGCGCAAGAAAGCGAGAGTGTAAATTGCACAAAATAGTGCGATGCGCGAGAAAGCACGAGTGTAAACTGCACAAAATAGTGCGATGCGCAAGAAAGCGCGAGTGTAAACTACACAAAATAGTGTGATGCGCAAGAAAGCACGAGTGTAAAGATAGAATTTTAAGGTCTCCTAGACCAGGTGAGTGCACAAGACAGTGCGAGTGACACACAAAGTGTAAATGCACGAGACAGTACGAGTGATACACAACCACAAGGTGCACAAGACAGTGCGAGTGGCACACAACCACAAGGTGCACAAGACAGTGCGAGTGATACACAACCACAAAGTGCACAAGACAGTGCGAGTGATATAAAATTGTGAAATAGATGCGCTGAGTGACATTATTGTGCGATAGATACACGATGTTAATTGAAAGCATGTTCTATGCAAAATAACAAGAGCATTTTCTATGCAAGAGACAAGAGCATATTCTGTGCAACACTGAAAGCATATTCTATGCATAAAACAAGCATATTCTATGCAAGAATCATAAACGATGCGCGGCACGCATGCAACAGAAGTGTATATGAAAGTGCATACTCTATGAAATAGAATGGAGGCAAATCTGCACTTTGGCGCCTCCGATTTAGCTCTCAGAGGACTTTGCAACATGCTCAACTCAAAAGGATACATCCTGTTTATATTGGTGAGAGGTAACATCTGTATGTAAAAACCGCGAGTGTTGCTTGGACTGCCATTCTGACTTGAAGCAGGCTTAAACTTGGGGTCGAGATATACTCATACTCAAGAGAAGGGCGAGGCCTGGGAAGGTGCATCTGGAATGCAATCTCGGACTTGCCAAAGTTGAAACATACTCAGATGCTCAAAATTTTTCCTCTTTTCTTTTGCTTTGCAGTCCGGAACCTATGTAGATTCAGATAGGTCCTGGTTTGATTGCTCTCACAATGACCTAGGTTGAACCCTACAGTTTTATGAAAGAACAAATCCTATTTTGCACATATATGGAGAACGACACAGCACTCTGAGCACAAAACAATTTTTTGAAATTGAGAGTGAGAATGAGTTCTCAACCGGGTATTGAGCCTACGACCGACCACAGTCAAAACAACTCAACAAAGAGAAAATGAAGGTAAAACAACCTAAACACACTAAACAACTCAAAACAAGAATCGAGACAAACAAAAAACAACAAACACAACACTCGGATGTGTACCACCAGTGGGAGACCTCTCAGTTCACGAGGAGCCCACAGCTTCTCCAGGTAATGTTTCCTACCCTTTCTCATTTATGATTCTCACATCACTCTGGCACTCAATCTCCAGTTTTCTAAAAAAGCCCTTTTTCCTCACTTTTTCTCTCAGCGCACATCTCTCTATTCTTCAATCTCTCTTTTTCTTTTTCATCCCTCCCTTGGGTGGTTGATGGATAAACAGGAAGTTGTGGGCTCTTGCCCCTAGTATTCTACTAGATTCTCCTTCTTCCGCTCACAACAGTGAGCTTTCCCACAGAGGGGTTGTGGCACGACTGGATGCAAATCTGCAACTCACATCGGTTGACGATGCCCCTGGCTTAGCTTGATCGAGGCGAGTTACAGCATGTCTCATAGGCCAGGTTTACAATTGATTGGTCTCACACATTACCTTTTCTACGTCCCCATTCTGGGTTAAACACCAATTCGGGTGTGATCGTCCCAAATAAGGGAACCGAATATCCAATTCCATTTTCAGTTTGTGCTTCGCACTTGGCTTGGTACCTCACTGCTTGGAGGATGAGAGAGCTTTCGGCCCTTTGTTGTTAGCTTCAGTTGTGCCCTTTTTGGCAAGTATGGTGCCTTCTCTGGCAAGTACATTGATAACGGGGAACAGACAGAAAACTTGACTCAACTGTGCCCTTAGTTCATCATTTTGACCATTTTTTGTTTTTGGCTTTCTACTAAAACAATTTTGACCAACATGAGAGTTATATTAACACACTTGTTCGATTTTCTGATTTGAAATCATGCAAGTCAGGCTATGAGCACTGAAAATTTTCCTTTCTTTGGGTCTAAGAAATGGTCCCGTTTTGGAAAAAAAAATGGAATAATTTTTTAGAAAACTAGTCAACCTCATTAAAAATCCTCAAAACTGTTTTTGCAAATGGCCACTGCTCAACCAACATAGAATTTACTCTTGAGATGCACAACCTCAGATCTAAACTTGAATTGTCTTACAACTGAATCTTCTAACGGAATAGGCTAACCAATTTTGAACGAAGACGAGCCAATTTGCACATGGACAAGATAGCCGAGTTGAACAAGGATAAACCAATCAACATAGATGAGCCAAGCAGGCTAAAAATGGTTGGGGCCGAACTTCAGGATGAAGTTTCCTACGTATCCCAAACATGGGAATCAGGCCTGACGTAGTTCCGAGTTAAGGTTCACTCGGGTGTTGACACTCTCCTTTTGCGCTCTAACTTTTACCAAGGTCGCCCTTTCGGGTTTTCAACCTTGCGAGCTCTATTTTTTTTTTCTTTTCTTTTCTTTTTCTTTGCATTTTTATCATCATTTTTTCATTTTCTTCATTTTTTCATTTCTTTTTCATCTTTTTCTTTTCTTACTCTAACTTTTGTCTGAGTCGCCCTTCTGGGTTTTCGGTCCAGCGAGCCTCTTAAGGATAAAAACAAAGTGTAACTTGTCCATGTTGACTGGTCGTAGGATCTCGAAGCCATTTGCATCCAGGAGAATGGCTGTTGTTTGCTGATGATGTAGGAGTCCATCCAATGGGGGCTGAAGTTGCCCCTAGTGTTGCGGATAGGAACTCGATTGTCCTTCAGCAAAAACTTTTCTTCTTCCAGCTACTGAAATTTGGCTTTCTTGCCAGTCTTCATTGACTTGCAGAATGACTCATTTTTTTAATCTTTGAGCACATCTAACATTTTTGCCCCTAGTTCAAGGGTTGCTTCTGATCTAACTTTGCAAGCTTCCTTTGATATTTCTGATCTTCTTGATCTAATTTTTTGCCCCTAGTTCGAGGACTGCTTCAAATCTAGCCTGGCGGGCCTCCTTTGATGTCATACGACCTTATTGCCCCTAGTTCATGGGCTGCTTCAAATCTGGTCATGCAAGCCTTACATTGCGGTTGACCGTTTGAATATTCCGAAACAAAGTTCAAGGTTTGAAAGCAAAAGGGTCGAGTCTCGAGGCCGAGAGTGATCCTATGCTGCACAATCTCGAAATCAATTCCACGCATGTCTTCGTAGGACCACACAAAATATTTTTTGAAATCTTTTAAGAAAGCGACTAGTCGCTCGCGCTGAAGACAATGTAGAACCAATCTGGATCAAGCCAGGATCCTTCTCAGTACTCACATTAACAAACATGATCTCATTCATTAGGGGCTTAGTATGCCTCTCTTTCCCTCAGTTGATCAAATTTTTGCAAACCCCAAGAATTCCTCTATTTTTGTTTTCATCACAGTGTTCAAAAAGTTTTGAAAAACTTAGGTCAATGCAATGATTTCAAGGCACAGAAAAGTAGGTGAAAAGCACTGTCGTTTCATTCAAATCTTCTGGCACAACTGGCTTCATGGTAGAAACAGACGCAAAAGAAAAAGTGTAAAAGACAAACGCAAAACAAACAAGTGATGTCCGAGGTAACACCCCCGAAATCACTCGACTCTAACACAACAGGACTGACTTGATACAACAAGACAGACTCGACTGACTCAGTACAAGAAGACTGACTTAATGCAACACAACAAGACTGACCCAATACCCAAGTCAGAAAGTAAAATTAACCGCATTTGTACATTGCTCAAAACAGTGCATGTCATCCACCATATTTGGAGTAAACTAAGCGCCATCCGCAGATGGGTCATCCCCCAATCACATAATCACATTATCCCCCAAGTTCATTGGTCCAGTGCCGATAGACTTTGCAGGACCTGGTGCGACGATGACCTTATTGTCAATTAGATCTTGTATTTCGTGGCAAAGACGAAAACACATGTTAGTGTCATGGCCGGCTTGTTGATGGAAGGCACAATACTTGGCCGGATCATGTGAGTGAGGGAGGTTATTTGGGAGAGGCCGAGGCTCAAAGGGTTTGAGATGGCCTTGTCCAACGAGGATGTGGAGAGCTTTGGACGAAGTCATGTAGAGGGGATTGAAGACCCTTTGGCCTTGGGGTAGGTATTTCAAGGTTTATGCGGTTGTGTTGGATGTACCGGCGAAAGGGTCGGCAGGTGTTGACTGGGTTTGCTGATCTCAGACATATGTAGGACTGAAGTTGAGAGGGGTGTTTCTGGTACGACATCCCTTTTCCCGACTTGCCCCTTGATTCAGAATGCTCTCATCCTGAGTGGCAAAAGTGCCATCCACAGTCTTTGCAACAACTGCCAGCACTTGCTGTTTGTTTAGCCCTTTGTCCTTCAATGCCTTGATAGCCCACCGAAGTTGTGCATAAGGATCAGTACCTGTCCCAGCTTCGTTCCTACCACTTGCTTCAGCTTGGCCAAGGGATTGGGTCGCTATATCAGAGCGGAGCCCGGTTGTTGTTGACATGTCATCACCCAGATCTGAGATGGCTTCAGGTTGGCCCTTTTCAATTGCAGCTCGCCCCAAGATTGAGGAGCCTTTTGGATCAAAATTTCTAGCCCATGATGTGGTCGATGATGGAGCCAAAATTCCAAAGGCTAAATCTGCCACAGTTCTTTGCAAATCTTCAATCATGCTCCCTAGCTCAGAAGTAGTGGGTTCATGGGTTTGAGATGATTGGGGTTCCGAGACTGGATGTGTGGTAGGTGCCCCAGATGAGCGTTACATTTCGGCATTGGTTTCACCCTGTATGGCAATTCCCTGGTTTAATGCCGCTATTATGGCCACAACTTCTTCTGAACTCTATGCCATCACGGTCCGCTGAGTTTGAACAAAAGTGATGTGACTGGTGACTGTCGGATTAGTTGAACCGGTGAACCCTGACTGGCCTTTTTTGCCTTGCCTCTAGCGAAGGAAACACTGGTTGCCCTTGAACTAAATCTCCTGACCTGACAAAGTCTATCAACACAAGTCCAATGTACCCGAGAGATATCGAAACCTTCTGAAGCTATAGTTCCAGAACTACCTAGCAAAAGCATCTCAGCCTAATTTCACTAGAACAGATATGAGCATAGCTGAATGACTGTACTCCTGTACACACCCCATTTTTGACCAACCTTAAGACTCAGACGTCACCGATTGAGCGCTCGGTGATGTTGCATATTGTGCTCGTTCAGAAGTCTCAGAGTTCGCGGCCGTGCGCCTGCCTCTGGACTTCCGAACTCTTTTGTGCCTTGCCTCGGTTTGCGAACCAGACTCGGTTTTCTCTGTTTTCTTTCCTGAGGGGAGGAAAGGTCCCGTAGACCATCCTCAGTGGCCGTGGGCTACATTTCGTGGCGTTAGGCCATTTTGCCCATTTCGGAGCCCGGTTCTTGGTTTTCGGAGCCGTCAGGCGTGTGTGCCTCGGTTCGGGACCACCCAACCATCTCCGATTCCTCCGGTTTTGGCATGCATCTCATTTACTCCCTTTCGAGGGACACTGGGGTCTTAGATACCCACTTCGTGGCCAAACACCACTTTCGGTGCTTAACGGCACCTATTTTCGGACCCCAAACTGTGTGTTTTGGTCCCGAGCATTCGTTTTGCATCGGTTTTCGTTTCATTTGTTGGCAGGTACCTCTGTTTATCACCAGGAAGATCACTGGAAGGTGGGAGGCTAGCAATTGTCTCAGCAACCTGTTTGCTCTTCCGGCGCCCCCCCGGCGCCCGTTTTTCTCTCTCCGGACCTAATGTTGAACACCCTAGGGCCATTTTCTTCGAGCCAAAACCACAGATTTGTGTTGTAACACACATGGGAGACCCTAAAAACATATGGCCGGCCAGTAACTCTCTTTGACCCTTTTGAACCCCTCTTTGAATTGGCCTATCTCTCTCTCCTGTTTAGAGTTGTCAAATTTGAACCACAGGGTCTTGTTCAGCACACCAGGGAGGACACCAATCCTTGGTGGCCGGCCATTAATTCAAGTTGACCTTTTTGACCCTTGGCCGGCCGGCCATGGGTGGCCGGCCGGCCACCTGCAGAAAAAGTGCCTAGCGGCCATGCTTCCCTCAGTGCATACTTTACAGCTGTATAGCTGTTTCTCCCAGAAAATATCTGTATCCGGGGATATTTTGGAGGGAAAGCTTGGGTGCATTTCCTCCACCTTTACACCCCTCCTTTGTCCATATAAGGAGCCTCCCAGCTCTGTCCCTAGGGTTAGAAAAATTGGCTTGAGCATACACATTCATCTCTATCCATCTCTCTCAAATCTTCAAGTTTTGTGCCTTTTGGTTCGATCATCATCAAGCATCACCATCACCACTCCATTTCCAGCAGCAAGGAGTTCTTCAGAGGCTTAGAAGCAACTTTCATCAACCCAAGAGGTACAAAAGTGTAGTCTTCAAGGGTAAGTCTCAAACTCCCTTTTACACCATTTTCTTGCCTCATTTCTTAAGCCTATTTAGCTTATTGTTTTGAGCTCCGACCAGAACTGAAAGGGG
>JAPPVO010007008.1:0-31735 GCA_030407325.1 Camellia japonica
CTGACGTACTGGAAGGAGGTACCGATATAGGTTCCATCACCTCAGAACGCCGAGGTAATAGAACCTAGGGGGCAGTTGTGGGGATATATTTTCTGAGTACCAACACGTGGCAAGGTGACGTCGACATGTCAGCCGAGGTGCCACGTGTCTTGGTCATAACGCCGAGGTGATCTCAGCAAGGCCGAGGTTATCTACGAAGATATCGGAATCTGAGATAAGCGGATAAGGGACAAGAGTTCTAGAATGAGGAAAGACTTCAAGATGAATAAGGATAATGTTCTTAGAGAGTTTATCCTTATCTCTTGAGGAGTCCAAAGTAAGCACTGAATGGGAGTCCATAGAAGTCAGGCTTCTATCGGGACTAGGATTGAGTTAACTATAAAAGAAAGGCACCCCCGTGGGTGTAAGGTACGCAATTTATATTCTGAACAGTGAGTTTAGCACCATTGATTATCTTTGAGAGATATACTGACTTGATCGTCGGAGTGCCCCCGGGTGGACGAACCACCGCCGGAATCTTCTCTTTCTGTTGCAGGTTAACCAGGTGTCATCTATTCTGCTAGTTCTTTCCAGTTGATCACTAAGTTGGCAGTGTGATCGGAAAATCACACACACAAAAATATCATTTTTCAAAGGAAAAAAAAATTGTACACCATTATTGAACATTATTGCTCCCTCAGGCACGCATTTATGACTTGTTCTTGCAGCACATTATTGAATGTGATGTAAGATTTAAATATTTGACCAAATTGTGTGCCCTACCTCTTTCTCTTTTTGAAGATGTTGAGACTTGACGTAACATATTTTATTGCCTCACACCCAATAAATCAAACACATTCTAATTCCCTGTGAAACAACGTCAAACCATCGAGTAAGTTATCTTTTTATATAAACTTTGACTTATTAGGTTTATATTTATATTATTGCTATTTTTTTTTTTCCCTTCTTGGCAAGAGGAAATTTGTTGTAGACAAGCCCCAATTAAGTCTATTATTACTGATTCATTTGAATTTTTTCTTTCCCTGCTCAAATGAATGAAATTTTTAGGCTTATTTTGGAAAGTAGAAAAAAAGTCAACTCTTTAAATCTTTTAGATTTTTTTTAAAAAAATTTGTAAAAAAAATAGAGAGATAATGTGATCCAAATAAATCAATATACCTGGCTCCGTTTGACAATGAGGTTTGGGGCCATTTTAGCCATAAAAGGCAAAATTCTCTCACAAAAAAAGTCAAAAAAAGTCAAAAAGTCCTTCCCAAATCAAACTTTTTAGCCTAGGTTAAAATAGCAAAAAAAGCCAACCCACTTCCCAAACGGAGGCTAAGTTGGCTTTTTTCTAATTGCCAAAATAAGCCAATTGGTAATTCAAATCTTGAGATTTGAACACAATGTTAGTATTTATAGTCTTAAAAATTTAAATCTTATAACATTTATTTTTAAGACACACATTAAGTTAACTTAAAAAGATTATATAAATTTTTTGTTTCACTCATAGCAACTCTAACCATAATTTTCATGTTTTACTAGCTAAAATATAAATGGGTTATATTCTTTATTTTGTCTATTTTTTTTTATCTATGTACTCCAACGCTACACTTTATTTTAGCTATCTACATATACAAACTGTTTAAAGAGTCTTCCAAAACTCTTCAAATGTAACTAGCCTTTGAAATTTTTTTGTTAAAACAACTATTGTAATAGCTAATTTATTAAAGTGACTAAAATAAAATGATACTAGTTATAATAGCATTGGAAATGTCTTACTTTCATATAAAATTTACAGCACTTTTAAGCTTTTTAACATATCGTTAAGAGCAGACATTAACAAAATTCTTATTAATTTTGTTTACTACATTTTTTAGACATTTTAATTTATATTATATCATTATGGATGGGTCGTATTTTATGATATTACATATAATGTGAACATATAAAGTTCGTAGGTATAAAAAAAAAGTCATGCCAATGGTTAAGAAGCAAAGGCTGAGAGTTATGACTTTTAGTGCATTGTAGACCCAAAATTGTTTTGGACTATGAGTATAGGAAAATTAGGCGTTACACTGCTATGTCTATACTTGTTTTGCCTTCATATGAAAGAATGATTTACTCTATCATTTAAGTAGTCACCTTAGACAAACAAGTAGATATAATATAACAAGTATATATATTTAGGTCTAGGATGTAAATTTTTGACAAAAATAGTTAATAAAGATAAAAAGATTAAAATAGTTAATAAAATAAAATGTCACACCCAATTTAAAACTTAATGTTGATAATCGATGACAATAAATTTAAAAGCTATAAACTGTACATTAAATTATTGTTTTGTTGTAAGAGAAATTTTTTTATTTATTTATGTAATAGTACATTTTATTTACAAAATACAAGAATGAGAAATATGCACGTGTGACAGGGGCAATCAAAGCGAGAAAGGTTAAACACATGCGGAAATAGAAAAGAATTTATTATTGTATAAAATAGCATTGCATAGTAAAGAGTTCTTCTACCTTTTTAGTCTCCAAGTGGTTCTGTCACTGCATTAGGGATGTAATAATAGTCCGGCCTGACTCATTCAAGCTCGAGCTCGGGTTGGCCCAAGCGGGCCTCGTTGACACCTGCTTTTTTAGTGGCGGGGCTAGGGCTGCCCATGGATTGAAAAGTGGGGCCTAGGCCCAAGCTCAGACCCACTCATAATAGGGCCGCAAGCCGAGCCTAGTCGGGGTTTTTTTTTTTTTGTGAAAAAAATGAACGATAAATACATTATCTATGTAGATTATTTATTAGGAATAAAAAATAAAAGAAAAATTATACTGGAGTATTTTAGTTAAGATTAATGAGATGTTTTGTTTGGTTATGTTTCATAGTGATATTTAAATTTAATTATGTATGACTTATGTTTTTTTATTTATGAACTTATAACTAAAAAAGTATGCAATTATGTAATTTTTTTTTCTTTCAAAATGAATAATTTTATATATATGAAAATGAAACTTTCAATATTACAATATTAAATTAATTATATGACATTTATTGAATGGATAATTTTTATTTCAAAATTAAATAAAATATTACAAAAATTTATATCATTAAATAAAATAGGCATAGATTATTAATGATGGTAAAACAATTGCATCACTATAGGTCAAGTACATCCCAACTAGGTTGGCACCTACTAGCCTACCAATCATTTGCATTATACTCCACCTCAATAATCTAATACCAAAAAATAAATAAATAAATAAAACGAAATAAAGAGTAAAAAACAAATTGTTGATCAATCATCGGAGGAGACATACATTTCAGTCGCGTTACCCGATGATATGTTGTCCAAATCATTTTGAATTCGTTCCTTTTCACTATAATTTTGTCTTCTCGTAAACGTATGGATACGAACTCTGGATATCATCAGTGCTTCAACCATTTGGAGTGAAAGCCTGCTGCGATAATCACTCAACACCCGTCCACTTGTACTAAAAGTTGTTTGCGAAGCAACTGTAGAAATAGGAACGGTTAGTATATCACGACCATCTGTGAAATCATAGGCCACAGTTTCATTTTGTTTCCACCATTTCAAAATGTCAAAATTATCGGAATCATCCACTGATGGACTTTCCAAATAACATTGTAGTTCAGAATTACTTACACTTATATGTTGATATATTCTTCTACTTTTTTTTTTGCTGAAAAAACACTTGATCTCCCGCCTGGAGATAAGACTGCTAATGTAGTGTGTGTAGGTGTATTTACACATGCAGTTGCTATAGCGATCCCGGTTTTCCCTTCCTTTGTTTATTGTATTTCGGACTTGGTTCTGTGGTTGTGTTGTTGTCTCATTCTCATTTCCATCCCTTACTCTTTGTATTTGAGTCTTGGGTTGTGTCGGGCAGGTTTGTTACAGGTTGGTTGTGTTTAGAAACCAAAGGTTGATGCCCAGATTTTGGCCTTCACGCTCGAGCAGGGATTTTGACGCTCGAACGGGCTTTTTGACGCTCGAGCGTGAATTTCCATCTCCTAGTATTTTTCTCTGCAGGTCTTCGTGCGCTCGAGCGGAAGTTTTGACGCTCGAGCGTGACCCCTTTGATTTTGTTCCTCTGCTCGAGCGGGGAGTTTGACGCACGAGTGGGGACCATCGCCTGTAAAACTTCTGGAAGTATGCAATCGACGCTCGAGCGGCGCTTTTGACACTCGAGCGTGGTGCCGCTCGAGCGTGAGTTTGTGTCTGACGCTAGAGTAGGGCGTTCCACGCTCGAGCGATGAGACTTTTATATCAATCCGAAAAGTGACTTTTTGGATCACTTTTTGATTTCCTTTCCCTCTCTTACTTTTCCAAAACCTCCATTAGAGAGCTTCTCTCTCTAGAAACCCAATTTCTCTCTAGGTATTCAACTAGTTTGAGTGATCTCCCTCCATAGTCCCTTTGTAAAAAATGTTGTGCTTGGTGAGGGCTTCCTATCAATCCGAAATATTGGAGTTTGGAGCATTTCGAATTTCTTCATCTTCTTCCTTTGAGCTCCGAATTTGAGGTAGGGGTAACTACTCATTTTTATGCTCTTTGACATAAACTATTAGTCATTTTGATGTAATGTGGAAGTTGGGTGATTTTGGGTGTTAGGGTTTAAAAATGTATAAAGAGGGGTTTTGGTATTTTGAGCCTATACATGTGTGTTAGGGTCTAGAGATGGGATTATTGAGGTTGTTGTTGATATGTGAGCCTTAGGGCCAAATTTGGAAAAAGATAGAGAAAGCCCTAAATTTTGTTATGAATTAATTTATACAATTAATTTGAGAATGTTATGGAAATATGAAATTGAGTTGGAAATAATGAAATTGGCATAATATGAGATGGAATGGTGGAGTTTGATTCATTAATCACTCACCTTTGAAAATATTGATAATTTTATCTGTTGATGCATTTATTATTTGTTTAGAAATAACTGCTTTGGGCTATCAGTGAAGGATAGTCTTGATTGTTATAGACAATGCATGATGATTAGGCAAACTAAAACTAATCAATTGAGTATGTCATCGAATATGACGATTGGAATAATACATCAAATTTATGTATTGATTGATTATGTATATGATATGTGTTTATATACATTGTGTTGTGTGGGAGGAGATAGGGGATGTACTCCACGATTTAGGGGAAGATAGGGGATGGATTCCTAAACCGGATGTTATTTGGGAGGAGATAGGGGATGGACTCCATTGATACAGCAAATATGTGTATCTATTGAAGTGTTGATACAGCAAATCTGTGTATCATTTGTGAAGTATGGAAGTGTTTTTATGTGTTATTGATACAGCAAATATGTGTATCCATTGAGGTTTATGGAAGTGTTTTGATATGAGATATAATCTCATTTAAAGTATATAGCCAGGTTCTAAGCCAGGGTTATGAATTGAGAAATGGGGTACTTACCAATTAGTCATATTAACTAGACTTATTTACCTACAAGTCCTAACTAATAAATTTAACACTATAAAAATAAGAAATTAATAAATTTATCACTATAAATTTATTCATAAAAACAAAGAGACTAATAAATTTATCATTATAAATTTATTCATAAAAATAAAAGACTGATAAATTTATCTTTATCACTTAATAAATTTATCAATAGGACTTAATGGGTAATAAGTCTCAAAAGTAGGACCTATTGGTGGTTTACCCTTGAGAAATTGGATAAGAAATGGAAAAAAGGAATGAAACATGGACACATTGGTCATGTAATTGAAATGGGTTTATGGAGTGATTTATGTGAGTTAAACATTTATCAAATGCTAATGTTTTAGTAATTGCTCATATTATGTTTAGCATATCTCTACTGGGCATTGGCTCACCCTATATGGGACATTATTTTTAGGTACAGGTAGCATGCCACCTCCAAGGACGTGACTTGTGAGGCTTAGTGGTTGGGACATTTTTTTTTGTGATTACATTCTTGTATTACATGTATATCAAGCCAAGGGCTTATTTTGTGTAGAGTTAGTACTCTCTTTTTTTGTAACCAAGTATTGCCTTGGAAAGTTGTAAACCCGTGGGGCATTTACTTTTGTTGTCAACATGTAATACTTTTGGACTAAATACTCTGATGAATAGAAATATGTTTATTCCTCTTATGTTTACGGTTGTTGTGAATGCATGATTTATGGGTTTATTTTGAGGGCGTTACAGTTGCCTTGTATTTTTCAAAAAATCTGTTGCATGTTTGCATAATAGAGGCAAACTATGTTTGATCAATGAAAATACGTTCTAAAATTTTTTGTAAACCAATTTATTTACACCTAGGATCCCTTATTATGGCTAAACCTAAAAGATGAGGCAAATGATCAGATTATTTATCAAATTTTTGCTTTCATTGAAGTAATAATGGTTATATAATATTCATTACCCATATATTTTAGGAAAACTTTAATTATTTTTGCTAGAATATGTAAAACAAATGGTGAAGCAGGAATCTATATTGAGAGGGTAATTTGTGAACAAATTGGGCCGAGTTAGGAAAAGTCTTATTTGGAAGTTAGGCCGCGCAATGGGCCGAGATAAAAGCTGATGTAGCTCAGTCTTGGGCTAAGAAGACACTGGGTCGGCCAGCGATGGGTTGCTAGGGCCTAGACCTAGCTATCTGAAGGTAGTCATTTATCGGACCGAGATATTGTCAATGGAGGGGGTCGAGCTATGTGTAGCTCGGCAATGTGCAATTCAGTAAATCGACTTCCGGTCACACAGCCCGAACGACAGGAGACCGAGATAAGGCAGCTCGGTCAAGAATGTGTATCCGAGCATAAGGGAGTGGCCATCTCACTTGGCTTGCAGTGATGAGGGGTTTTTAAGGATAAGCATTATCTTTGGGTATGAGACTCCTAGAATGACTCTGCTGAGTAGAGTAGAGTCCTACTAGGATTGTGCAAACCATCTCACTTAGTTGGTAGTGAGTAGAGTGTTATCAAGATAAACACTCTTCACTGGGAACGTGATTCCTAGAAAGACTCTTATAAGGAGAGTTGGAATCCTACTAGGATTGTGCTAGGTAGAATCTATAAAAACTCATAGCAGGACCTATGTACAGGTATTACAATTCTTACTCTAGAATACACAGAGCTTTTGTGTCTATTGTCTATTTACTGACTTAGGCATCGGAGAGGTTTCCGATACACCTGCCGACTAGCTTACGTTTGTGTTTTTAGGAAATAAAGCGACGACGTTTGGAGGAGCGCAAACTTGATCAACAAGATTATACAATGAGATTATTTCGTGCTTGTACAATTGGCGTCATCTGTGGGAAACACAATCACAAAGAATGAACCTCTTGATTAAGTTTTCTTTCAACTGATTTCAATGGCGCACAATGAAGACTTGACACACTTTGCCATTGATGGGCAAACCCCCGAGGGGGACGGAAGGCGCGAAGGCTTACCTTTTATCCCGTTCATGGCAGAGTTAGATCCCCAGCGACGGAACTTGCGGAGGGATACCCGTGAAAGACGGGGCTCCAGTCCTCGTCGCTCCCAAAGCCCTGAAAGACAAAGGCGAAAGTTGGATCCTCAGGTTCAAGAAGAACAGGTAAGGGAGCAAGACGAATTGATACGGAGGATGGTGGCAGACATAGAGACGATGAAGCGCCAGATAAAAAGAAAAGAGGTGGCAACAAAAGAGGGGCGCAAAGGCAACACACGCTCTTGCCACTCAGAAGATCGCGACAGACAAGTCACACCATCACAAGCTGAAAGTAGAAGTCTCAGGTCGGGTGATACACAATCAAGGACTTCTAGGACGCGCTACTCCAGGTCTGAGAGAACGAGGACCGAACGTCTTACACGGAGAGAAGCAGTTATCGGCCCTCGCATACTAAACGATATCTAAGCACACAGAGTTGCCTAGGTCGGCGGACCTATGGACAGTGCTTGAGGAAAGGGCTCGAAGGAGAGAAGACACTCAGGCTCGTGACCCCAGCAGAGTCTCCGCACTACAACGATTGGTTCCTAGAACACATGGGAGTGTTGAGGTAGGAATGCCAGAGACGCGTCTTGCCTATGAACCAGCGGACAAAGTGTTAGCAAGGTTGTAGAGCTCGCTGTTCGTTTCGGCAATTGAGAATGCACCATTACCCTTAGGCTTCCATCAACCTAAATTCACAACTTATGAAGGGAAGTCAGACACCTACATGAACTTGAGCCATTTCCGCCAGGCCATGGCGGTGTATCGGTGAAACAAGGCCTAATGTGTATCCTATTCCCTTCCAGCCTTGGTGACCTGGGTCTAACATGGTTTGAAAGGTTGCAGAAGTATTTGTAACCAGATTCAGAACAAACACCAAGACACCGGTGGAGATTGACCAGCTACTCTCCATAAATATGGGCGAGAAGGAAACATTGAAGTCTTACAACAATCGGTATTGGGAGACTTTCAATCAGATTGGAGATTGCCCTATAAATCTAGCTATTGCACAGTACAAATGAGGTTTGCCAGCAGGCAATAAATTGAGAGATTCAATGACAATGACGCCACCCTTTACTATGGAAACCCTGATGGGGAGAGTGCACCAACACATCCAAGTAAAGGAAGATGGGGCGCGCATCAAGACAGAGTCTGATACAACAGCGATGCCAGACAAAAAGCCTTTGGCGAGAGTTACCACGGTCAACAAGTAGGACCGACTGCGTAAAAGTCTTTGCCCAACTGGGGGCAAAGTGGGTTGGCAGGTTTGAGTAACTCTTTCTAACAAATCTGTGCCCAACAGAGGGCAAAGGGGGTTGGCAGGTTTGACCAACTCTTTCTAAAAAAAAATTTAGACTCCTTGCCCAACTAGGGGGCAAAGGCGGTTGGCAGGTTTGAGCAACAAAACTTTTTTGCACCCTTCAGCCGAGATTAGGATCTATGCTGAAGGGGGTTGGCAAGTTTGACCAACAAAAATTTTTAGACTCCTTGCCCAACTGGGGAGCAAAGGCAGTTGGTAGGTTTGATCAACAAAACTTACATTGAAATTTTTTCCGTGCTTTACATCTTTTTTCTTTATTACATGATTGGAATAGAGATTTCCATTCAACGAATGGGGTTACAAAATCAATCTAAACCCAAAATTAATAGTTTATGGTTGTTTAGTCAAATTTTAATCCAAAATCACCGTTTATAATTATGTTTTAATTCAAAATAAAAATATTATGGCTCTTGAATTAATTTTGAGCAAACCTAATCCGATTAGAATTTTATGAAAAAAAAAAGATAGAAAATCCTACATTAACGACATTTTATAAAAAGAAAAATGTAATTAAACCATAAGTAAATTAGAGCTCTTTAATGAAATCTTGTGAGATAACACCACAAAAAACCATAACAAAAATGTAAGTGTTATTGAAAGTATTGCAGCAGCTAGTGATATCCTCATAAAAAATTGAAATTTGGCCAAAAATTTCTCAATATAATTTTCTAAAGTGATAGTCCAATATTTTTAATGTATAAAATCATTTTGCATAAATTTATTCTACAGCAAGGACACAAAGTTAAAACTTGAACTAACTTTTAGGTGGTGTATGTTTTGAAGGATTGGGGCATGGGATCCGTTGTTTGATAGCCAATTTTTGCTCCAAACTAGGACTATTAATCCTTCCGGACTAATAGTCCCATATTTGTTGGATTATTGTATCCCCAGGAGGGATAGAAATCATGGGATAACTCATCCCATGGGATTAGCTTATGAAATTATATTTTTAACCCTCTTGTATTTAGTATCTTTTTTTAGTGTTGTTAATTTAAAATTCTATATTAAATAAAAAAATATAAATTATAAATTATAAATTTAATTTAATTAAAAATAATAAATTAAAAATTATGACCTTATAAATTAAATTTTTTTAGTGTTGTTAAAAAATTAAATTTATATATTATATAAAATTATGTTTTTAGTGTTGTTAATTTAAAATTATATATTAAATAAAAAAATATAAATTATAAATTAAATTTAATTAAAAATAATAAATTAAAAATTACGGCCTTATAAATTAAAAAATTTTAGTGTTGTTAAATTATAAATTACAAAGGTAAAATAGTCTTTTGAATATTTATCTTTATTTACTCCGTCCAACAAAATATTAAATTCACTAAAAATAGTCCAATCTAGACATTTAATTTCATGACTAAACATAAGATATAAATCCATCCAACCAAATAGTTCAAAAATAATATATTCTAAGACTGACAATTTAATGAATTACAATCCTCCTTATCTAATCAGTGTAAACAAACATGTCCTTACTACATAGGCCTCCACTGACTTGTAACGATAGGAAAGCCAAGGGGAATCAGGTGCAGTGATGATGCTGACTTCCAATGTGATCATTGTCCTTCATTATTGTCATTGCTCATGTGGTTCTCGTCTCTCGCCATTGTGTCCTCGATCTTCTTGTTGTAGCTAAAAATGTTTTGGACCTCAAAAAAAAGTCCCCCTAATCCCCCTAATTTCCTTTTATGGAAACTGTTTTCTTTTTTTTTTCTTTTTTCTTTTTTTTTTTTTTTTTTTTTTTACCTGTTATGGAAATTCGGGGGTTTCGGGGGAGGGGATTTCGGGGGACCAATCGGCGCTGTATCTTTCGACATCAAACAAAATTATATGTCGTCATCATTCATTGAATCGATGGAGTGTGTATATATGTGGTAGAATTTTGTTTTACATATGTGGTAGAATTTTATTATACACTCTCATATTATATATATTTTTAATTACGTTATTTTTTTTTTAATTATGATATTATTTTAAAATTTTTAGTTATGATTTTTTTGTATTTGATTATGATCCTTTTTTTTTTTCTTTTTTTTAATTATGACTAAAAAAATATAAATTATATCATTGTTTCTATGATTATAAAATATTTATGGTACACACTCTTTTCCTTATATGTATATCCCATTTCACTCCCACAAAAGAGCTTTTTCAAATTTGGTTTCACAATAAAATTGTCACACTTCCAATTCTCAAAACTTGGATCCCAATAATTAAAAGCCCTCTCTCGTGTATATATATATGAATATCATCCAGTACCCGCGGTTAGTCCATTACATACAATTTATATTTAACCAGGTGGACTGAATATACATTATATAATGTAAAATAAAACATTCAACGATAAAAAGAAATATCTTTAGGCTTACATCAATTACAAAGGATAATCCTTACAAAATATAAACGCATCTAGCCTACATAACAAAGGATGGTCCCAAGCCAAAAATTTAAGAGAGCTCTATGTAGCCATTGCACAAGTCCAAGCCACTCACTATCGTTGTACATCGTCAATACCTCAAAAAGATTTCAATCACGTACGATAAACATAGAGTGCAGTAGAATAATTTGTTAAAAAATGGCTTTTGTATAACCTTATTTTTTGCTAACTTTGAGCATTAATTATGGTGGGACTCAAACATTATTTTTAACGTTTCTAATTGGGTTCATGTTTAATGTCGCGTAGTGAATAAATTCATATATTTGATTGCTCAAAACAATTTTCCAGATGAATGAGAATTCAATGCTTGTTTTCGAGTTCGTGAAACTAGTTTTTGGTGGGTTTCCTACACATTTGTGAAATGTGCTTGTCCCACATTTGAAAGGCTTGAAGCTTTGAATGGGTTTATATACCTTAGCTTGGGATACTTGGAATAGGCCCCAAGGGGTACCCAAGTTTGTGGAAGGGTGAGGTTATGGGTGAAGTAGGCTAGACCCATTGGACCCAAAAATTAAGACCCCACGCGCGCGCCGCTGTCCGGCTAGGCTTGGACACGGGTGGGTGGTGTGAAGTTGGGCTTGTCCGGCCAAAAACTTTTGTATTTTATTTTTTATTTTGGTTTCAAAATTCAAAATAAATTGGTTCAGAATTTTTTTCTCATCCAAACAGGTCCCTAACAGGTTTAACCCACCCGAACAGTTCAAAGGGCTCAACACAGGTTTAGATCTGTTGAATTCAAAATTGAATCTGTTCCAAACAGATTCAAATCTGTTGGTGCCTATTCAATCTGTCCGAATAGGTTTTCTACCTATTCGAACAGCCACCAATCTGCCTATATAAAGTCTGCTCCAGCAATTTATTTTAGATCCAAAAAAATTTCAGACTTCTTCTATTTCTTGTTCTGTTCGCCATCTGTTGCTTCTGCGTCTGTTTTTGTATTTATTTTTAGGGAAAGAAAGAGAAAGATTTGTAGTATTGTTTGGTTTGCCAGACTTGATTTTAGAGTGCTGTAAAATCAAGTGTTAGTCGTTGCATCTTGGGAAGTAGACGTCGGTTAAAACTCGAACCACCGGAGCGAAGGCGAAATCTACTTGAAGGAGATTGTGTTCAACACATGCCTCACCGTTTAAAAAAATTTCTGTAAACATTTAATTAATAATTTAATTTTTTAAATTATTTTCTGAATTAATTTATTTTGTTGTTTATTTTATTTACACAATTAATTTACACACACACCGCTGTGGGTATAACAATTTTAAAGTAGAATTCTAATTTTTATTTAATTGTGTAAGACAGGCAAATGTTTTGTTTCGGGTAATTAAATAGTAGTAATATACTGTTTAGTGATTTCTTTGATAACATAGTAGTAACATACTGTTTATCATTGGAATATTGTTACAAAATATTTTTTCTGTATATTTTGTGTGCAATTTCTTTTGTGTATAAATTTGTGATTGGTATATTTTTTATTTTGTCAGAATTATGACAACTGAAATTAACAGTACTGAGACTGTTATTACACAAACCCCTACACATGTTGTGCCAGTGATGACTCCGCAGTACCGGTAAATCATGGGGAGAAGCCAGAAAAATTCAATGGTAGTGATTTTAAAAAATGACAACAAAAGATGATGTTTTATCTTACCACATTGAATTTGGCTTGCTTCACTCATGAAAAGGCAACGACACTAAACGAGAGAGAAACTGACCGGCAAGTGGTTGCCGCAGTCGATGCATAGAAACATGGTGATTTTCTGTGTCGGAATTATATCCTCAATGGGTTAGACAATACACTGTATAATGTGTATAGTGTTAAAAGCACTGCTAAAGAACTGTGGGAATCTCTAGATCATAAGTATAAGACAGAGGGTGTTGGTACAAAGAAATTTGTTGTCGGCCGTTTTCTGGATTTTAAAATGATGGATTCCAAAACGGTTATTAGCCAAGTTCAAGATCTCCAATTAATTCTCCATGACATACATGCGGAAGGGATGGTTCTCAGTGAATCTTTTCAAGTAGCGGCAATCATTGAAAAATTACCACCATCTTGGAAAGAATTCAAGAATTATCTTAAGCATAAGTGCAAGGAGATGAAATTGGATGAACTAATAGTGCAGCTCCGAATTAAGGAAGACAATCGTGGTTTTACAAGAAGTTAGGAAACCATGTCATGCAAGCCAAAGCAAATGTTGTGGAACATGAACAAGGGTCAAAGTTCAACAATAAGAAGCGGAAGCATGATGGCAATGGTCCCAAACAAGGATCCACTAGTAAGATCAATAAAGAGAACAACAATGGGTTTAACAAAAGGTTCAAAGGCAAGTGTTTTGTGTGCGGCAAAGATGGACATCGTGCTAAGGATTGTCATGTTCGCAAGGACAGAGGAAGTTTAAGCAAAAAGTCAGCATAAGTGAACATAGTCGAGGATTTTTATATTTCCGATGGAGTGGCAGACATCAATCTTGCTGTAGTAGTCTCTGAAGCAAATTTGGTGGGTAATCCCAAGGAATGATGAGTGGATACTGGAGCAACTCGCCATATCTGTGCAGATAAGAAGATATTCACAACCTACAAAGTGATGGAAAGTGGGGAACAACTTTTTATGGGAAACTCCTCCACTTCAATTGTAGAAGGATAAGGAAAGATTGTGCTGAAAATGACCTTGGGGAAAGAACTCACTCTTAACAATGTACTCCATGTGTTAGAGATTTGCAAGAATTTGATTTCTGAGTCATTGTTAATCAAGAATGGGTTTAAATTAGTCTTTGAATCTAATAAAGTTGTATTCTCCAAGAGTGGAATGTATGTGGGGCGAGGTAATATGAGTGATAGGCTTTTTAAGCTCAATGTAAATGCTATTGTACCTAATTTGACTTTTAATAATAAGAACACATCTTCTGTTTATATTGCTGAGTCTTCTTTTTTATGGCATGGTAGATTAGGACATGTTAATTTTAATTCTTTGCATAGACTTATTGCTTTAGAATGTTTACCAAACTTAGAATTTGATCCTAATCATAAATATGAGATTTGTGTTGAGGCAAAACTCACAAAAGCATCATTTAATAAAGTTGAAAGAAGTATTGAACCTCTAAGTTTAATTCACAAAGATATCTGTGATTTAAAATTTGTTCAAACTAGAGGAGGTAAGAAGTACTTTATTACTTTTATTGATGATTGCACTCGATATTGCTATAGTAAAGACGAAGCCGTAGAAGCTTTTAGGCAATATAAACTTGAGGTTGAAAATCAACTTGGCAAAACTATTAAGATAGTGAGGAGTGACAGAGGTGGTCAGTATGATGCACCATTTGAAGAATTTTGTTCTGAACATGGTATTATTCACCAAACCACTGCACCCTATTCTCCTCAGTCAAATGGTGTTGCTGAGAGAAAGAATCGAACTCTTAAAGAGATGATGAATACCATGTTGATTAGTTCAGGGTTACCTCAGAACTTGTGGGGGGAGGCAATTTTGTTTACTAACTTTATCCTTAACAGGGTACCCCACAGAAACTCAATCAAACACCTTATGAATTATGGAAAGGTCGACGACCTACCTACAATTACCTCAAAGTGTAGGGGTGTTTGGCCAAAGTGGTAGTCCCTAGTCCCAAAATGACTAAGATAGAACTAAAGACCATTGATTGTGTGTTCATTGGATATGCCAATAATAATAGTGCATATAGATTTTTAGTTCATAGATCTGAAAATTCGGATATATGTGTAAACACTATTATTGAGTCAAGAAATGCATCATTTTTTGAACACATTTTTCCTAGCAAGGAAATTGAAGAGAAAAGTTCAAATAAAAGAACTTTTGATTCTGCTATAGGTAGCAGTGAAGACCAAAATGATAATGAAGTAGATGAACCTAGACGTAGCAAGAGGGCTAGGATCTCTAAATCATTTAGTCTAGATTTTCTGACATACCTGTTAGAAAATGTGCCTCAAAACTTCAAGGAAGCAATGTCAAGTTTGGAAGCTCTATTGTGGAAAAAGACCGTGAATAGTGAAATTGAATCAATACTATAAAATCATACTTGGGAACTGGTGGATCTTCCACCAAAATGTAAACCTCTTGGATATAAGTGAATATTCAAGAGAAAAATGAAAGCAAATGGTTCAATAGATAAATACAAGGCTAGGCTTGTTGTTAAGGAATACAGGCAGAAGGAAGGCCTTGATTATTTTGACACCTATTCACCAGTGACAAGAATAACATCTATTCGCATGTTGATTGCGATTGCAGCTTTGTATAATCTAGAAATACATCAAATGGATGTTAAAACAGCTTTTTTGAATGGCGAGTTAGATGAGGAAATCTATATGAAACAACCAGAAGGATTTCAAGTTCCCGGCCAAGAGAAGAAGGTTTGTAAACTTTTCAAATCCCTTTATGGATTAAAACAAGTTCCGAAACAATAGCATGAAAAATTTGATCACGCTATGCTTTCGGATGGTTTTAAGATAAACGAATGTGACAAATGCGTCTATGTTAAAAACATAGACAAAGGTTATGTCATAGTTTGTCTTTATGTGGATGACATACTCATTATTAAAAGCAATAATGACATGATTAAATTCACAAAGAAAATACTGAACAAAAAGTTTGACATGAAAGATCTAGGAGTAGCAGATGTAATTCTAGGAATAAAAATTACTAGAACATCTGAAGAATATGTTTTATCTCAGTCTCACTATGTTGAGAAGATTCTGGAGAAATTTGGAAAGCATGACAACCGTCTTGCTAAAACACCCGTTGACACTAGTCTTCATTTTTCAAACAATACAGGTGTAGGCATATCACAATTAGAGTACTCTCGGATAATCGGAAGCTTGATGTACTTAATGAATTGCACTAGGCCAGATATAGCCTATGCTGTAAGCAAATTGAGTAGGTACACAAGTAATTTAGGGTCTAATCATTGGAAAGCGATACTTAGGGTACTTAGGTATGTAAGACATACTCAGAATTATGGCCTTCATTATACCAAATATCCAGCAATACTCGAGAGGTACAGTGATGCAAATTGGATATCGGATACTAAAGACTAAAAATCCACTAGTGGATACGTCTTTACCCTGGAAGGTGCTGCAGCCTTTTGGAAATCTTCCAAGCAAACATACATAGCAAGGTCGACAATGGAATCTGAGTTTATCGCAATAGATAAAACAGGAGAAGAAGCAGAATGGCTTCATAATTTCTTAGAAGACATTCCAATGTGGCCTAAATCTGTGCTAGCTATATGCATTCACTGTGATAGTGAAGCAGCAATAAGATGGGCACAAAATCATATGTATAACAATAAGTCTCGACACATTCGTCAAAGACATAATACCGTTAAGCATTTGCTCTCACATGGAATAATATCCATAGAATATGTAAAGTCAAAGGAGAATATTGCGGATCCATTTATTAAAGGACTAGCCAGAGAGCAAGTGTACCATTTATCGAGAGGAATGGGATTAAAGTTTATTACTTAAAAGTCGCCATAATGGCA
The DNA here is from genome assembly GCA_030407325.1 of Camellia japonica. Taxonomy (NCBI): domain Eukaryota; kingdom Viridiplantae; phylum Streptophyta; class Magnoliopsida; order Ericales; family Theaceae; genus Camellia; species Camellia japonica. The sequence goes on from JAPPVO010007008.1 coordinate 16,719, forward strand.
ACCCAACCTAGTTGACTGGAGATCCGAATTCAAAGGGACAACCGAATTATGGATGACTTCACCTATTACTAAGGAGGTTTACTCCTACCCATTTCTATGATAAAAATAGTGATACCTGCAGTGTTAGTAGGATAAGCTTTGCTTTTAATGATTCTTATAGCTTGGACATCTAAGTGGGGTATAGCAGGGTACTCTTAATAAGAAGTCACCTATATGAGTGTGAACTGGACTGATTTTGTGAGAATTAAGAAAACTAAATTCGCTAGAGCACTCATAAATTACCAGGCGTTGTTCAAGGCCAAAATGAACACAACCGAAAGAACCAAATTGTGTCTGTGGATACACTACGTGAAGTCTATTGTCTTGGCTTACACAAACAGCTGAATAGTTCAAGGCATCGCGTCCACTGGTTAGCCAGTAAGTACGATAAGCTTTTAGTAGAGGAGGTTCAAAACCAAAAGCTACTTATCTCGATGTGGTGTATCTTCTTAATGTACTCTTTCTTTGTCTGCATCTTGTTGCGTGTCTGTTCTCTTGAATTCCATTCATGTGGGGGATTGTTGGAAAATGGCTTTTGTATAACCTTATTTTTCACTAACTTTGAGTATTAATTAAGGTGTGACCCAAGCGTTATTTTTAGCGTTTCTAATTGGGTTCATGTTTAATGTCGCGTAGTGAATAAATTCATGTATTTGGTTGCTCAAAACCATTTCCAGATGAATGAGAATTCAACACGTGTTTTCGGGTACGTGGAACTAGTTTTTGGTGAGTTTTCTATACATTTGTGAAATGTGCTTGTTCCACATTGGAAAGGCTTGAGGCTTTGAATGGGTTTATATACCTTAGCTTGGGATACTTGGGATGGGCTCCAAGGGGTACCCAAGTTTGTGGAAGAGTGAGGTTATGGGTGAAGTGGGCTAGACCCATTGGACCCAAAAATTAAAACCACGCGCGCGCCGCCGCCACAGTCCGTTCGGTCAGTCGGGCAGGCTGGGTTGGGCTGGGCATGGGCGTGGATGCATGGTGTGAGGTTGGGCTTGTCTGGCCCAATACTTATCTTTTTGGGCCAAAAACTTTTGTATTTTATTTTTTATTTTGGTTTCAAAATTCAAAATAAATTGGTCCATAATTTTTTCTTCACCCAAACAGGTCCCTAACAGGTTTAACCCACCCAAACAGTTCAAAGGGTTCAATACAAGTTCAGATCTGTTGAATTCAAAATCGAATCCGTTCCAAACATATTCAAATTTATTGGTGCCTGTTCAATCTGTTCGAACAGGTTTTCTACCTGTTCGAACAGCCACCAATCTACCTATATAAAGTCTACTCCAGTAATTCATTTTAGATCCAAAAATTTTTCAAACTTCTCCCCTCTCTTCTTCTCGTCCTCTGTTGTTCTTACATCTGTTTCTGCATTTACTTTTGGGGAAAGAAAAAGAAAGAGTTATAGCATTGTTTGGTTCGCCAGACTTGATTTTATAGTGCTGTAAAATCAAGTGTTAGTCGTTGCATCCTGAGAAGTAGACGTTGGATAAAACTCAAAGCACCGGAACGAAGGCGAAATCTACTTTAAGGAGATTGTGTTCAACACATGCCTTGACGTTTAAAAAAATTTCTGTAAGCATTTAATTCAGAATTTAATTTTTTAAATTATTTTCTGAATTAATTTATTTTGTTGTTTATTTTATTTACACAATTAATTTACACACACACCGCTGTGGGTATAACATAATTTTTATATTTACCAATATACATGTACACAAGCACATGATCATGATACTATACACATATATATATATATATATATATGTATATAGGATGCTCGAAACGATTTTTAATCTATGAAAATATTTATTTTCCAACCTTCATAATTTATCCAAATATTTCATAACAAATTCCATTTTATAATTCATTGCATTTTCATATGGTGAATCCTCTCAAGATACATTTATATGTGGCCATCACTAAGCACCACCAAAACACTCTCACTTTACCGGTCGTTAGCCAAAAGGAAATTGATACCTACATTAAACGCATTTTTCTATACATTACGTAGATTTACCATAATCATTTCCTTCCGAAATATTTTTAAAATCCCTCCATTCATCAACAGGTTTTCATTTCATGAATTCAAAAACTAGTATTCAATTTAAAACAACGATTTTCAATTCTTGAAGCAACTCATGAAATTCATAAATTTTATTCAAAATATGATCAATGAATCAATATATAGCAAATGGCTTTTAATTCATCCTATGATGATAGTTTCTACAATAACATCATTCTCCACCAATGGCCAACAATCCACCTCCCCAATATGCAATAATTTCATAATTTAGATACATTCATCCTCAATATCAAGTAGATACAACAATTTCAATAACTTATGCAATTTCCTAATTTAGGACTTTAAGAAATTTTATCCTTCTCAATTAAAACACCCGCATGCTCTTTGATATATAGAAAGTAGGTTTGATAATGAAATTATAAAAAAAACACCCAATCATTTCCAAATCGTAGCATCCAATATGCAATTTCACAATTTTCCCTATCAATCTCCCAAAGGAGTATACCAAAATTGCCATATATATTCATAAAAACCCATATTAAGCGCGCGCGCTTGCTTGTGCGCGCGCGCGCACACACACACACACACACACAAAAAACTATCTCAACGAGAGAAGAGAAGAAGGAAGAAAATCAAAACTTGACAAAACGAGAATCGGTTCGGATCAAAGTGAAGTCCTCATCGTACTCTACTTAAACTTTCCAATTAAGGCACCCAATCTAAGGTGTTTGTGTGTTAAATGTTATTTGATAAGAATTATAAAGAGAAGACAAGAAAGAGGAAAGAGAGGAGAATGATGGGAAAGGAGAGAGAAAAGGTTATGTCAGACTAGTGATTGCTCGCTCACTCTTGATATACGATCGATTCCTCATCAATCGTTGCATTTTGCTTTTTACACTAGACAAAATCCAAGTATGACGATCGATCACTCCTCAATGCAATCGATCGATCAACTCTCTCACTCAATGCAATCCAAGTATGACGATCGATCAACTCGATCACTCCTCAATGCAATTGATCCCTCATCAATCAATGCATTTTTCTTTTACACTAGACGAAATCCAAGTATGTCAATCGATCACTCCTCAATGCAATCGATTGATTAACTCTCTCACTCAATACAAACACACGCAACTCCAATTCTAAATCAAAAGTGTGAAATAAGCTAAACTAACATCAATTATACAAGATGACGATATAAACAAGTGTAACTACTCAATGAGATGAATGGTTCATGCCCGAATGTACAATGGATACGAGTAATTGGGTCGGTTGGTGACCCAAGGTGTTACAAAAATCACAAAAAACTTTCACTATATGGAAACTTTTTTATTTTTTTTTTTATCTAATCAATAGAATTGAATTTTAAAATTATTTCATATATATGTTAGACATATATTTAGGAACATGCACATTTATTTTATGATTTTTGGAGCTAGTTGCAAATTTTTATTAATTTCGGGGGCGTTTGTTTCAATAGATTTATTAGTCCATCATTTAGTTAGAAAAATAAATGTAAAATTAATAGGCAAATACATATAATTTTCGGTCAAATAATTTAAAGACTATTTATGTCAACACTAACAATCTATTATATTGCAATTCCCTTTATCCACTTTATCCCAACAAACACCCCCAAGTCTTGTTTATTTATTTGTATATTTAAAATCATATTAAAAATTGAAAAACATTATAATCATTATGATGGTTAGTGATGGAGATAATTTCACTTTTCAAGCTTATTACACCAATCCCTTTAGTATGAAAATAAAAAAAATAAATAAGAAAAAATAAATATCAATGTAAAAGAAAAATAATATTATTTTTTATTTATATGATTAATAAATTATTAATGACAATGGATTTAAGTATTATGTGAATTAAAATTTTAATGCTATGTTTAGTTGAGAGATTTGGAAAGAGAAAGAGAAACAATGTGTGAAATTAGATGAAATGTAAGTATATTTTTTATTTACATTTCACCTACCTTTTTCTTTTCTATTTTCAAATTCCTTCCCACATCTCCCAACCAAATACAGCGTAAGAGAGACTAATGTAATTATGTTAAAATTATCAAAGTCTAATATAATTATGTTAAAATTATAAAATTTGTTATATTTTTTTCTAAATCTCAAACAAGTCAATGTAATTTCAAAATTGTGTGTATAATTTTTTATTTTTTTGGATAAATCCAAGCACTAAAGTCTTTTTTATGATGGGTAGAGATGTCAACTGCTAGAGAACAATCTAGTTAGATTACATTAATGTCACGCAAAGTATCAAATGCCGACAAGTTTTTATCATTATGTTTATAAAGACAAGGACTTTAATCGCTCAATAAATATCGTTCGTGGGAGACAAATTGACATCAGGTGGTGTTTGGCAACAATTTTTTTTAGGTTTTTTTTTTTTTATTTTTTCTACTAAAAGATAAAGTTTTTACAAAATAAAAAATAAATAAATCTAAATAAAATATCACATCAAACCCTATAATCATTTCACTTTTTCTCTTACAAACATCACATCCAACCACAAAAAAACTCAACTATCTTCCTAAATACAAAAAAAAATTTCTCCAATAATATCCTATAACTAAAAAAAACTTACATAAAAACTCACTTCCCAAACATCCACTAAGTTGGCTTTTTGTTAATATATGTCCTAAGGACATATGGTAAGAAAGTATTAAATTGATACAATTACTTTCACTGGTATAGAAGGTTGTAAAAACATTGTTAAATTAAATAGTTATTTTTTAATATTTTTTTCATTTTCATTTTAACTTTTTATTTTATTTTATTTATGTTTTGGTATATAAATAATTTTTAAAATTTTGAAAACATTTTTTTGTTTGTATTTATTTTTATTAAATTAATTTTTAATTTTTTAAACTAAATTTTGAAAATTTAACCAAACAAAAATAATTCCAGGTCTTTCTAATTTGAATTAACTAGTTATAAAAATAATGAAAAATATAGTACCTAAAATTAAAAATTAAAAAACAAAAGCGAAGATAAATGGTAAACAATTGAATAACCATTTATCATAAAAGTTTGTTAAGCTATCATATGAAAATTTAAGTTTTTTTTAAATTTTTATTTAATTTTAGTTAATTATTATTTTTTAACATTACATTATAATAGCTAAAAAGCTTACCATCAAATTCATACCCAAGAATGGGGTATTTTTGTCCACATAAAAGAAACATCAGCATTTACAATAAATAATATCACACGTGAATTATCCGTGTTGTGACTCAATGGGGGCGTGTTTCGAATCTTTTTTGATGATCTAAGCTGTTTATATTATAAAATTTGTCGAGTAAATCATTCATTGAAAAAAAAAAAAATTATGGACATCTCTAACCCCACAACAAGACTATATTTATGTTTAAATAAAATAAACAATGAGCATAATTTTGATATTTTTTGATCATAAGACTACGCATACTTAATTAATCTTATTTTTTTTATGAATAATATATTCGACAAATCTAATAATAAAAATAATTTATATTATTAAAATAGATTGCTGTGACCGCACCCATCCACTGTCATGTGAAAATAGAATATGTCTCTTTACAATATAGGGACAACAACTCACAAAATTACTCATATCTATTTTTAATATGTACATACTCACATAATAATAAATCAAATACAATATTAAAATAAAATGATGGTGACATTATTATGTGTATATGAATCTTACTTGTGGATTGCGCATCTAAAATTTGTTCAGAGTTGTGGTCTACAATAATTTCGTTCCTTACGTCATCAATATGTACAAGTATTAATGCAGGGGTGGGTGACCTTGTAGTAAGAACATGGGGATTAAGCCTCCAGGTCATGAGTTCAAATCTCCCTAGGCCAATCTCCTGGGCGTAGCACAGTTGGTTAGGAGGTTGGACCTCAAGTTGTCTAACCAGCACTTTGTGTGGGTTCAATGCACCCCGCTGTGCGAGTCCTGACTTAAGCGGAGCTTGTCTTGGGAGGTCGGGGCAAGTTCGCAGGTTATAGTCTCCTCGCTCGGAACGGCCAATAGGACACCTTGGTGATCTCTACAAAGGGGCGCTGTCATACACCTGCGGAAGAGTAGGAAAGATTTTCCTGCAACACAAAAAAAAAAAAAAAAAAAAAGAGTACAAGTACGACTGCCTTGTGCATCTCTCTCTCTCTCTCTCTCATTAAAAATTGTGAAATTTGAAATAGAAAACTAATTTTCAAAATATTTTTGAGTTTTCAATTCATATTTTTAGTAATTTTTTTAATTTTTTAATCAATATTTCTTATTTTTGAGATCCACTCAATCTCAATACATTTAAGGGGTCGTTTGGTTTTTGAGTTGGGCTAAAAAAATCACAAAAGGACAACAACAAAAAAGAAGTCAAAAAATCTAAAAATCACAAAAGGACAAAAATAATTTGCCCAAAACAAAGCTAAAAAGCCAAAAAAAGCCAAACAAGGAAACCAAACAAACAAAAAGTTTCAGGCTAAAATAGTCAAAAAAAAACCAAAAAGCCAACTAAAAAGTCATTGCCAAACGAGCACTTAAAGTATATAAAATTTGTGAAAAAAATCTTAACAACATTTATTATATACAAATATATATATATATATATTGGGATTTTTACTTTAAGATCCATGATAAAAATTTTATAAGATAAAAAATATATAATATTTTCATAGTAATTGGGATCCCTCAACATTTCACAATAAAATTTTAGCATAAAGAAATTTCAAAATAGAGAAATTTCAGTTTTTTATAGAGAAAATTTAGCGTGGATAAGAAATTTCTTTGGTATGATTACAGAGAAATTCATATTGCATGTCCTTTTGAGGTGTGGATTTTTGGAAAGTTTTTGGGTTCGTTTTGTATGGAAACAGAGCATTAGAAACCCAATCTGTGTTTGCTTCTTCTTCACCCATTAAACATATATGCAAAAAAAAAAGAGTAAAGATTAGCAAATAGAAATCACAATTCTTCTCTGTTTTTCTTCATTTTGCAAGTAGCGGTTGGCACAAATAGTGGTCGCGGCGGCGCAATGGTGGGCGATAGTATGGAGGAGAGGAAAGGAGAGGAAAGGAGAGGAAAGAAGAAGAAATGGAAGGAGAGAAGAAAAAGAAAGATCGATGGTTAAGAGTGGGAAGGAAAGAAGAAGAGAGAGAAGAAAAAAGAAGATCGGTGGTGAGAGGTGGTTGTCAGACTAGTGACAGCGGTGCGGACAACAGTCGGTGGTATTGCGGTGGCACAAGAGTGGGAAGGGTTGGTGGTTCAATGGGTAAAGAGAAAAACACAGAGAGAAAAAAAAGTTAGTTGGGTTGGTGTTGTTGAAGGACCTTAACTAATAAAAATATATATTGGATATCTCCATCAACTCAAAGTTAGAAATGGATGTTTCACCAATTTTTTTCATATAAATTCATATATTTTTATATTTTTTGTATTTATTAAATTTGTTTTGAAATTATTCACTAAAGACAACAAAACACGGAAAATAAAAAACAAAACATGGAAAATAAAAAAACTCAAAAACATTTTTTGAAAACTCAAAACAAAACAAGGTATGTTTATACCTCTGATAAATGAATAAATTTTTAATTTGAATAAATTACATGTATACCCTTGAGATTTGTCTTTAATACAATTTTTCCCTTGACGTTTTAAAAATTATATTCCCCCTTGAAGTATTTAATTACATTACAATTTACCCCTTTTGTCAACAAACTGTGAAGTCAACTAATGCATTTTGCTGTCATCATCAATTATTTTTAAAAAATACCAATTTTACCCTTTTGAAGATCCAAAAAAAAAACTCCCTCAGAGTTGCTTTCCTCTCTCAGCCTACCTCATGTAATTGCACAACACACCTTCAAATTGAACAGCATCACCAGTAAATAAAAATGAAAGAAGCAGGTGAGAGAGAAAAAGAGAAAAAGGAGAGGTCAACAACGAGACCCCACCATCAGAGCTTGTAGGTAAAAGCAACGAAGCCCAAGTGTCAAGCTTGCTGGGTAAATCAAAATGATGAAATGATTATCGGATAGATCAAAGCAATGAGATGAAGGACTCCGGGGCATATTGAAATGGTAAGATAAGAAACTTCGAACAGATTGAAACAGTGATATGATGGACTTTGAGATGCGATTATCTTTCTCGTCATTGCAGGAGATGCCTATGAGCTTGTAGATAACGAAACTGAGGTGTTGGAGGGAGGGGGGAAGCTCTATATGTAGAGTATTCGCTTATCAATGTGTTATTTTGCTTTGATTTTTTTTTCTGTTTGTAAAAGTTTGGTGGTTGACTTGGGGTGTTCCTCTTTTATCGTGTGGGTTTTGATTTTGGTGGTCAGTGGTTTTGGTGGTTATGGTTGATTGAGGAAGTTAAAGGTAACTAATTTGCATTTTTTGTTTTTTTTGATGAACAACTCTGGAAGATGTATGCATGTTACATATTTGATTAATTGCTTCAAAGAACTAATTGATTCTTGAATTAATGGGGTTGTGATGATTTTTTTTGTTTTGTTTTTTTCCCTTGAATCAATGGGGTTGTAATGGTTATGCTTGTTTGATTAGTGGTGGTCCAGTAATGATGATTCTTGAATTACTACTGGTGCATTAATGGGGTTGTAGTGATGCTTGAATTACTGTTATTAACTTGTAGTATTGGTTACTTATAATTATATACACAAAATGACAAGGGGGGAATAGTATGGAAGTAAAGGTGGAGGACAATGTAATGATGGGTTGCTCTTTGTCTAACTTCAACAATGGTGGGTACTGATGCAGCAAGATGTTTGATATTTGCATCAGTGAAGGAGTGTCGTTGATTGGAAAGAGGAAAAAGAAGCGGGCATGAACGTAATTTTAATTTTGTATTGTAGGGATAATTAGGTAATTTTACCTTTTTTGTTAGGTCTATTAGAAGGCAAACTCTGATAGGGGTTATAGCAATTCCGGTTTTGACCCGTTACTAGTTGTATTCCAGACTTGAGTTGTTATGGTTTTGAATGGTTATTCATATCTTGTTTCCCTTGTCTTTCCCTTATTTTGGTTATCGAGTTGTAGTTGTGTGTTTGGAACAGGTTGGTGGCTTATGTTTCCGAACTTTTGTTGCCCAAATTTTGGCTCTTCCACTTGAGCGGGCATTCTTGCGCTCAAGCGGGCTTCACAAATTTGCTCCTCCGCTCGAGCGGCCATTCTTGCGCTGGAGCAGAATTTGTCAACTCTCAGTATTTTTGCAGATCTACAAATACTAGGAAAGTGCATTAGACGCTCGAGCGTCCAATCTCACACTCGAACAGGTTCCTTCGTCTACAAAACTTCTAGAAATGCTTATTCCACGCTTGAGCGCCACTTTTCACGCTCGAGCGAAAACCTTGTATCTGACGCTTGAGCGTCACTTTCCACGCTCGAGCGGACTACGTGTATAACAGTCAGTAAAGATGACATTTTAAATCACTTTTTCCTTTCTCTCTCTCTCTAAAACTTTTCAAAAACCTAAATTTTGAGTTTTTCTCTCTAAAACTCACATTCTCTCTTCGATTTCATCTAGATCTGTTGATCTCTTCACCCTAGTGCCTTCGAGAAAAAAGGTAGAGGGCTCCAAGATCTTCATTTTGATCCAAATAAAAGTGGATTTCGGTAATTCTTGGAGTGTCACTCTTGCTTGGTTCGACTTCTCTCTTTGATGTAGAGATCTTTATATACCTTCATATGATATTTAGCTTAGTTATTTGTCTCTTGTGTAACAATGGTGTGATTTGGGGATGTTTTAAACAAACCTAGGGTTTGGGTGTGAGATGAAAAGAGGGGTTTTGGGTGAAAGTGAAATAAATGATTGTGGAGTTTGAAAATGATGTTGTATTGTGTTTAATTTGATGATTTTGGCACTTGGTTAATGTTTGGGAAAATGGGGGTAATTTGCCCTAATTGGATCAAATTATCATTTTGTATAAATATTTGAAATTGACATTGAAAATGTGAGATTTGAGGATTATTGATATGAATGGTAGGATTGGTTATGGGTTATTTCATTATTTGGAAATCTTGGGATAAATTATCTGTTTTGAGATTGAATATTTGTTTAGAAATAACTATATTGAGTTATCGGTGGAGGATAGCTATGACTATTGTAGAAATTGCATGAGAATTAGTTAAATTGAAACTAATCTTTTGTTGGTTGTCATTGAATATGACTATGTTTAAATACATTGTATATGTATGATTATTTAGGAGGAGAAATGAGATGTACTCCATGTTTGATTATGTGTTTTGTAACGCCCTCAAAATAAACCCATAATATAAAATATTAACATGCATTAATAAATCAAAACAAATCATTAAATCATCCATCAAAGTACTTTTATTGAAAGACATCAAAAGTAAATGCCCTAAAGGCTTACATCTTTCCAAGCCAACACTTGGACACAAAAGATTGAGTACTAACTCAATTACAACTTAAGCCCTTGGCTTGAATGTTTACATGAAATCTCAAATAAAACAAATAAACTAAAGACAAGTCTTCGAGTCCAAATCCTCTCAAGCTAAGTCCTTGGAGGTAATGAATCACCTGGACCTGAAAAATGATGTTCCCGTATAGGGTGAGCCACAGCCCAGTAGAAATATATTAAACCACATATAAGAATTAACTAAAGCAGTAGCATTCGATAGATGGTTAACACAAGATAGTCAATTACATCATTATATAATCTCATGACACTAATGTCTATGACACGTTTCACTTTCCATTTATACATATATGGCTCAGAACCTGGCCAAATAACTCAACAGGGGTTTCATCTCTCATTAACAATATTTCCAAATTCAACCCTTCAACAGGGATAACAAATCAAGTTAAACCTTTCTTATATCATAATGGATACACATGTTGGTGTTGTATCAACCTCAGTCAAAATTTACTTCCATACTTCCTAATTGATACACATTTTAGTGATGTATCGAATCAAACAACAAATACTCCAGTAGATAAGCATAAGAGCTGTATCATAACTGTAATGGGCGAGCATATGAGCTGCGACCCTGGGTTCATCCCCTATCTTCCCTTAAACATTAACCGGTTTAGAGGTATATCCCCTATCTTCCCCTAAACCGTGGAGTACATCCCCTATCTCCTCCCATACACAAATGATGCATATAAACACATAGTCATATACACAATCAATCAATACATAAATTTAATGTATTATTCCAACCTTTATACTCAACAACCTAATCAATTGATTAGTTTCAATTTTCCCTAGTCCACATGCAATGTCTACAACAATCATGACTATCCTCCACCGATAGCCCAAAACAGTTATTTCTAAACAGGAAATAAATGTATCAGCACATATATAATCTCAATTTCAAAGATGAGCGGTTAAATTACCCAACTACATCATTTAATCTCATAACTTCCCAATATTATGAATTAAATCAATTTCCATACCTTTTTCAAAATTAATTATACGAATTAATTTCATTACAACAATTAGGGCTTTTTAAATTATAGAACAAACCCTAGCTTTTCTCAATATTACCGAATAACCCCAACGTATCAAAAATACCAAAACTTAGGATTAAAACCTATAAGATGGAGTAGGAAATCCCTACCTCGAAGAAAATAACCCGAATGGAGAAGATGGAGATGATGACCCAAAATCCAAAGTGCTCCAAATCCTCTCTTTTTCAGATTAAAAGAAAGCCCTCGCGAAGCTCTACCTTTCTTCCAAAGGAACTAGGGTAGAAGACTACTGGGAATAGATCAAATCTTAGAGAGAAGGTAAGAGTAGAGAGAAAACTCTCAAGGGGCGGTTTTTAAAAGTTAAGAAAGAAAAAGTAGGTCAAAAAGTGATTTAAAATGCCCAGCTACTCTCAGTTATACGACAGGTCCGCTCGAGCGTAGAACACACCGCTCGAGCGTAAAGACACAGAAAACAAGGTCCGCTCGAGCTCAGTAAGTCCCGCTCGAGCGCTAAGACACAAAAATAAAGTTCGCCCGCTCGAGCGTGAAATCCAGTAGGCTCGAGCGTGAATCTCCCCTCCTAGAACTTTTACCAGAAATGTACTGTCCGCTCGAGCGCTAACAATCCCGCTCGAGCGCAGAAAACCCGCTCGAGCGTAGAAATCACACCTGCAGAAGTTTTGCAGGGGCACGAGATACTGGAAGTATGCAATCTCCGCTCGAGCGCTCAAAGGCCCGCTCGAGCGGAAAGAACAAAATACCAAAAAGAGGAATTTAAACCAAGACTCAATCCATCCACTCGAGACAAGTCCAACACATCCTAAAATTAACCAAATGACATTAAAGGATGACAACAAGGTAGACACAACTACTAACTCCACGGAACCGAGTCCGGAATACAACTGTACAGTAACGGGAATACCGGGATCGCTATATGTTTAAATACATTACATATGTATGACTGTTTGTGAGGAGAAAGGGGATGGACTCTATTTGTTTAGGAGGAGAAAAGAGATGGACTCCATTATAATTAAGTTGGTTGGAGTGTCCTGGGTGAAAGTCCCGAAATTTATACATGGATGCCGATCTTGCGGACGAAATATCCGTAAAATGGCAGTTTGAAGTGTTTGTATATGTTTTTTTTTTGTATGATTGGAAAACCATTGAGTTGTAGTCTCAGTTTGGTTGTTGAAAAATAGTGAATTTGACTCATGGATTGAGATAAATAAATGGATTGGAAATGAATTGGTGGGAACTGGATTACGATTAGAAATTTGATGTACTATGAATATATAATTTGTGGATGTTTTATCACAGGCATTGTGTATGCATATTGTACTTATACCTTTGCTAAGTTTCATATACTGTGTTAGATAATTCTTACTGGGCTGTGGCTCACTCTATTTGGGAATAATATTTTCAGGTGTTGTGACATGCCTCTACCAAAGCTATAGCTTGGAGGAACTTTTTGGAACAAGAGCTTCTCTACTTTTGATTATTTCTTTTGTAAAGCCTAGGGCTTATAATGTATTTCAGCGAAGCTCATTTTTGGGTAACCAAACAATGACTTGGAAATGTGTAAGTTTACAGGGCATTTGTTTTTGCTACATCCTTTTGTATCATTAACTCTATGTAATGAAGAACAATGTATTCCGATTCATGCTGTTATTTATATATGCTTTGGATTATATTCATTGGTTAATTTTGGGGGGCGTTACTAGGGTTAGTGTAATTTTCAGAATATGAGGGGAGAATTTGTATTATTCATAAACGTAAAGGGGTGTTGATGTAATTTACCCTTAATTTTTTAACATAAATCGTACATTTGAAAAAATCAAATTAATACCCCCCAACATCCGTTCAATTTTATTTAATAAACTAAGAGAAAAGGCTAATTTAGTGTGACACTCTGTTTACTTTGGAATTTTAAAAACAATTTTTTGATTTTTTAATCTGTATTTTGTTTTTAATTTTTAGTATTTTAATCATTTTTTTTTTTTTAATTTTGTAGATTCACTTAATCTAGATACCACTTAAAAAGTAAGAAATTTGTGCAAAAATATTTGAAAATTTCATTGAATACAAAAAATACAAAATTCAATATATTTTCGTATTTTTTATATTTAATAAAATTTTTAAATATTTTTGTAAATTTTTTTACTTTTAAAGTGTATCTAGATTTAGTAAATTTTAAAAATATATATATATTAAATACTAAAAAAATCACGAATTTTTTTTTAAAATATTGATTGAAAACTCAAAAAACTGTTTTTAAAATTTCCAAATTAAACAAAAAAAAAATTGTGAATTCAGCCACTGTTTTTTTTCTTTACAATTTGGTAACTAGCTCTTTTACTTTTTTTTTTTAATTTTATTTTTTTGTTCAGAACCTTATTTTCGTTTATTTGTTTATTTTCTTAAGTTGTGTTTGGTTTATGTATTTGAGGAAAGATTTGGAAAAAAAAAAAAGAAAATGTGTGTGAAACATAAGTAAAATTTAATTTATATTTTAATTATATTTCACTTATATTTTTGTTGGGTTCCTTATTGAAATATGGGACCCAATTGGTTTATTAAAGAAATTTTAATTCGGTTTGGTTGTTTATAATATATTTTTAATATATTATATCTTACTTTTAGAAGTCTAATGAATATTTAATAATCTGTTTGGTGAAATAGCTGAACCCCCAGAACACCATATGCCAGGGGTAGAGCAGACTCCAAATGGGAATAAAAGCTGCATATCTGGTGGTTCAATGCATTTGGATCTGTGAAGTACTTAACTACCTCTGGTGGAAGCCTATTTATCTGCTTCATGAAAAATGCAATGAATGAACACATATACATGGAATAATCTACTCTATAAAAAGGATTTGATAAATGAAAAGGAGAGCATAACTACTTTTATACAATAATGTCCAAGTGTAAAAGCAATTAGTAATAACTGAGATGCAATTCCTAGCTCCACCGAGGAACCAATAGTGAGAACAAATAACAATAGAGCAATCACATATTGCCATAGTGTTGTTGGGCCGGGTTCTGAAACTCTTTCTTACGCAGCATACCAAAACTGACACGGGTCCACCGCGCGGGTCTGGTCCTTCAGAATGGGTTCCTCCACCATAAATAAATTGTACTTATCACCCATGAGTTCAGCCAGCTGACTCTGAAGTTTGGAAAAACTTCCTCTCTCTTTCCCCTCAGATTGCCAAGAAAAAGAATGCCCTCTCCTAGATCTCCAAATGGCTCTTCTTTGGTCACCGATAAGGTGGAATAGCCAAAAAGCTTTTTCTTAATAAGCGTTTTCTTAATTTTCATAAAATTAGAACCAAATCATTTCCTGAATTTTCAGCTACCAAACAGATTTCATTTCCATCATCCTTTCCTAAATTAGATATGACATGGGTAGGCCCATAAAAGCCACGGCCCACAGTGAGCAGACCCAAGCCCATCATCCGGATCCCATTGCACAACCCAGGCTGGT